>WEIV01010809.1:151685-231757 GCA_013390005.1 Calyptomena viridis | reverse complement strand
GCTCCAAGCAGGAACAAAAAAAAAATTAAATAAATAAATAAAAATAAATCTCGCCCTCTCTCCGCAGGGGGAGGAGCGGCCTCGGCTCCCGCGGCGGGCAGGGAGACCCGCGGGGCGGCAAACAAAAGAAAAAAAAAAGATAAGAGAAAAATTTAAAAACCCACACTAATTTCTGCCTAAAATATCTCCCAGCTTTATGCCAGCCTTCCACCTGTTTCCTCTAATTTTATTTTCAGTTCTTCACCACTGTCCTCTTTCCTATTTCTGCTATTTAACTTGCTGCTCCTTCCTTTCTCCGTCTGACTCCTGTAATTTTCTTGCCTGGAAACGAGAGACTTTCACTCCATTATCTTGTCACTGCATCTCCAAAGTGAGGCAGCCTTTGGAATAGGGGGAAAAAAAAAAAAAAAAAAAGGAAAAGGAACCTGCTGCTGCATATGCTTCCCCTTCCGTACGCACTAGAGTGAGTGAGCAGGATTTCCAGCTTAAGATGTCTTTCTTCAGTCTTAGCCAAGAAGCAGATGTAGCTCAGTGTGTTAATGACTGATGCCCTTGGATACGAGCCTTAGAGAATCAAGCCTCTTAAGCCTAAATAGCTGTGAACAGGACAACGATGCTGTAACAGAAGGAGAAACGTCCACTGACAGCGATTTTAAATCAAAATATGTCAGTGGCCACAAAATTTCCCGGCTCCCTCAGAGCTGAGCATAAAAAGCTGGAGGGGCGGGGGAAGAAAAAAATTAAAAATAANCCGGGGGCTGCAGGGATGCTCCGGAGGGATGATCCGGGAACTGGAGGGATGCTCCGGGGGCGGCACGGGGCGAGCTGCGGACCGGTTTCNAACGATTCAGCTGGCAGAGGGAAGGGAAAGCAGGCGGCAGCTCATGTTCCCTCCTTCAGTGGAGCGGGATCCCGCCCGGAGCTGCTCGGCGCATCCCGGGGGGGCCGGGACCAGCCGGGCGGGAGGCGGCGGNAAAAAAAAAAAAAAATTCAAATCAAAACACCTGCAGGTGACTCATTGTTCGTGGCCGTTCGGGAAAACTCCCGCTGCCAGCATCAACAGGAATTTGAATAAGCGCAGTGAGTAATCCGGCCCTATTATAGCAACACTTGGCTTTGGGGAGGCTTGCAGTGTCACAGGTTCCTCCTCACGCCGCTCTGAGGATGCCAGGACCCGTTACAGCCCGCATTCCTGCCCATCCTGACACATTTCAGAGCTGCACATACCCCTCTTCCTGCCCACACCCGCTCCCACCCTGGACAGCGGAGGATTATCAGTGGGGAAATCAAGGCACCAAGAGATGCCATCACACTGTACTGGGGGGCTTAGCACCAGTAGAGACAGTGCCCAGTTTTCCAGTAGTCTGTTAAGGGCAGGCAAAGCCTTTGACTTTGCCATCACTACAAGAAAGACATGGAGGGACTGGAATGTGCCCAGAGAAGGGAACAGACCTGGGGAAGGAGCTGGAGCACAAGTCTGATGAGGAGAGGGTGAGAGAGCTGGGGAGGCTCAGCCTGGAGAAAATGAGGCTCAGGGGGGACTTTCTTGTACTCCACATCTCCCTAAAGGAAGGTTGTAGCCAGGTGGGAGTCAGTCTCTGCTCCTGCAATAGGACGAGAGGAAATAGCCTCGAGTTGTGCCAGGGGAGGTTTAGATTGGGTATTGGGAAAATTTCTTCACTGAAAGGATTGACAGGCATTGGAACTGGCTGTCCAGGGAATTGTTCAAAAAACGTGGATGTGGCACTTGGGGACATGGATTAGTGGTAACATGGCAGGGCTGGGTTAACAGTTGGACTCCATCTTGGAAGTCTTTTCCAATCTTAACAATTCTACAATTATATACAGGGAGAGGAGAGTGCCCCAGAATAACACCGACAAAACCAACATGGAAGAGAAAGGTGCATTTAAATCACATCCTCCTCACAGTCCCAGGTATCACTTTATTTCCCAAAGAGGGGCATTTCCTTCATCTCGTTATTCTCACTTTGTCCACTGCCTGAACACTGAATCTCTGAACCACTGCCTGGCTGGCAAGGACAAGAGGGATCCCAGCAAGGACAGAGAATCAGAGTGGTTTGGGTTTGAAGGGACCTTAAAGGTCATCCAGCTCCAACCCCCCCTGCCGTGGGCAGGGACACCTTCCACTAGACCAGGGTGCTCAAAGCCCCATCCAACCCCACCTTGAACAACTCCAGGGATGGGGCATCCAGAGAAACAATGAACCTGCCCTTGGAATATCTGAAATACATACTGGGCAAGCATCCAATCCATGGAGCTACTTGGCAGGAGAGAGGAAGCCCAGCCCCACTGCCCTTCCCTATCCAGGCTGCAAGCAGTGCTCAGGGAAGGAAGGCTCAGGTCCTCTGGGACTCATTTCAAGGGGAGCTGGGACACTTCTTTGACACCCTGACTTTTTTAGAAAGTTTTAAACGTGCAAACCTCAAGTTTTTAGATGTGGGACTCTTTCAGACAGAAAAAAAGAGGCATTTCTGGATTTCACTGTAGGACTCTCCAGGATTAGGCAGCAGGATTAGGAGAGCATTTTAGATAATGGAATGAGATGAAACCTGCATGCTGGATCCTTCTGCAAGTATCATCTTGAATGACTTACCCAAGTTTACATAGTACATGGCAGAACTGAAAATTTAAATCAGAAATTGTGTTCTAGTCATTATAAATACTATTCTTCCTCAACATCACAATGTAAAACTTTAATTCAAGTTCCCACACATAAAGCTCACATGTTGAGTTTGGCTGTTGCTGGGATTTTTCAGCACATCTGCTTTCACATGTGCCAGTTCTGTAGGCTGTTTTGTAGTAGCTGTTTTTATATGTTTTTATATGCTTTCACCCCAGTCTCTTTATACACTAACCTCAGATGGGGAACTGCACATCCCTGTTCATCCACCTCACTGAGATCCCACTGAGACAAATCTAATGTTCTGTCATAACCATGCACAGTATCAGCTTCAACACAACTATATAGGAAATTTCAAAACCCTACAAACTCCATAAAGAACGTAGAATTTACCATTTGAAAGGAGTGGTAGTCATGGAAGCAGAAATGTGTGAATGCTCCATCCCCGAGTGCTGAGAACTCAGCACTAAGAGAAGGTTGGGCTGAAGTATGAAAAACTTGAAAAAGATCCAAGTTTGAAAACAAGGCTAATTTTAGGTCTGTAATAAAATATAGTAAAGTTTAAAAGCTATTAGAAGATCTAAATGACAGCTTTATGTTCTGCTCTTCACTTACACGTTTTATGAGGTTCAGGCCACCAGTCCTTGATGCACACAACTTGCCAGGTTTTGTTGTTGTGTTTTCATCTTGGAAAACTGGCCAGGTTACAGGATACCAAAAGAGCCACAAAGTTAATTTGACCAAAAGAAAAGGATTCCTTTCATTGCTCCTTTAAGAATTACAGAATCTGATCCTTTGATGCTGGTGGGTTGAATATTCCATAGTTCCTTTGGACACTTAAGGGAGTCTTACTGATTTCTCATCTTACTGATTTCTCAGCATGCAGTCCTGCCTACTGAAGTGAAGGTGGTGTCTTCTGAATATGTCTATGTTCCTGACAGTTATTCTGCCAAATCAATAAAATGGACACATTCTTTAACAAAGCTTAAAATTGAATTCCAGATAACACATTTGAAGAGTGACCTAGAATTACTGCTTCTCTTACGGATTCAGCAAAAACCAGCTATTTAAGAGAGAAGTTTGCATTTAATAATCCTTTACCATCTAACAGCTGGTTATTTTATCTTACACATATTTTGCTTTATATATCTAAACAGCACAGCACAAAGGCACTGAAATGCAACCTACTGTATCCAGTGGCAGTGCAGTCATACCACGAGGTCATAAATTGTTAACACATCACATTACAGGCTTTATCTGCAAAGGTGGGCAACATCAACTTCAGTTGTTTGTTTGAGGGGTTTTGGTTTGGTTTTGTTGGGGGGGTTGGATTTGATTGGGTTTTTTTAATAAATTGATTTTACTCGGTTTTAGGGCCAGGATTTTTAAAAGACACTACCTCTCTTGGACATTCAGTGGGATCTGGGAACTTATCTTTTTCATCTTCTTTGAAAAGCCCAACTACTTTTCCCTTCCCTTGTTTTGAATCATTCAAATTTTTGTGTCTAAGTAATCTTAAAAAGTGGGCAAATTATCTAAACAAAAAGCAAGAGCTTCATTCCTTCCTGCCACAAAGGATAAGTCACTAACTAGGGGAAATTCCCTTGCAGTGCCTCAATAACCACAACATCCCCCCTTATCTGCCTGTAATCCAGCGACCATCCACCCACTCCACAAATATGGAAGGGAAAATGCTACAAACAAGCACTTCACTTCCCTGTTAGAAAACAAAACAATAAACCACAATGAAACCACAGTAAACCCTGGTGACTTGGCTTATACATGTGATTTTGAAGCTCAGATGGTGTCGTTGCTCTGGATTCAAGCTGTGGCTGCTTAGCACCACGTAGTGTCAACTCAAGTGCCAAGACTCTGGTGTTGAGAACTGGCTTAATGCTCTCAAAATTTTAGTGGCAGATTCATGTGAACTGAAGAACTTAACACATCAGTGGAAACTATTTGAATACTCCGTAGTTCAAGAGCTTGTAGGCAAGTCAGCACATTGTCCAAAACAAAGCCAGTAAACAGAACAAAAGCCCAGGGTTGACTGCTCTTGAACAGATGATCTTTATGAATGAGATGAATGTTTCTGGAACAGTAAAACTACTGAAGCTGACTCCACAGCTCAGGCACTATCAATTAAAAACTGAAGGGGGTCTCTAGACCCAAGTGGAAAGAAAATGCACGTAGTATTGCAAGTAAAATCAAAAGCTGGATGAAATGTAGCAGAGGATCAGAGAAGCAGACCTTCCCTTCAACTTGTGTGCAATATTCATCCTCAGTGAAGCCAAATGCTACATTAGTGTAAGTGGAAGAACTATGTAGAATTATGCTATCAATTAGAACACCTCATTAGCTGGTCCGGTGAGATTCAGAACTGCTGACAGAACTAAACTCAAGGCTTGAAAACACCTCCATCAATGCTATCCCTGGCTTTCAGGCATTAAGGATGTACCTGAAATCTCCCAGAAAATCATTTCAAGCCGAGGTGGATATTGGTAAAAATGTAGTGTCAAAATCAGAGAGCTCAATTGCACTCACAAAGCCCTTCTCATCAAGGCTTGCCACTGCCAGGCAGCCAGCTGTCCTACAGACCGTGGGCATGTTCAGCTCTGGCACTGCTCCAGCAACTGAAGTGAAGTTATGACAGGAATAAATATGGATCTATTTTTGGTACTGCAGGCGTTTTGCACATTCGCATCCATCTCTTGTCCCTGACCAGTATTGAATATGGAAGAGCCTGATCCCGTCTACGAATTTACGTTCCCATTCCAGGAAAGAACTCGTAAAGGTGTAAAGAGATAAAGGTGTAAAACTCCTCAATTTTTGTTGTGTCCCCCCCCCCAAGAGATATTGTAGAGATTAGAAAGAGGAATGCAGATAGAAGCATTATATAATTTGGCAGCAATTTTGGCACCACAGCAACTATAATCTGTACATGCGAGTTCTTTATATAGAGCAGCGAGGAGGAAACCTTGGTTCTGTTCCCAGTTCTTTTGACAGAAATCTTGTCTGCATTACACTAATTCTGATCTAAAATCTCTTTTGTAATCCCCTGACACATCTCTAATTCAAACTGGGTTTAATTCCACCTCATTTTGTAACAGTGTCCAATTTTAACAAATACACAAGCCCACCTGGACAAGAAGACCTGTTAACACTCATTTTCTGAAAATATATAGAAAATTTCAGTAGCCACACTAGTGATAAAGGCAGATACTATTGCACGGTGACAGAAAATGGCACCATTTTAAATGAGCATCTTCTGAACAATACTCACATTTCATCCTGTTTCTGTACCAGGACATTTCATGGTTTTGTAATGTAAGCATTCACTCAAAAGCTTCATAAGTTTCTATTGTCATAGCACATGCACATTCACACCTTTGAATTCCTTATGTTTCCCTTGCTTTTGGATCTGTTGCCATACCAGTTTCTCAGAATCTAGTAAAAGCTGGGCTCAGGTGTCTGGAGACACATACAGACAGGAGTTCTGTGACAGGCTTTTAAAAGGTCCATCTCTCTGACTCTGCATGGGAAGTTCATTCCTCGGACTTAGACTTAGCAGGAAGAGGACTGAAAGGGATGAGGAATGCAAGAGATTATTTCAATTAATGCTTTCTGTGGTGTTGTAAGATTGAGCTGCTTACTGTTTGTCTATACAACAGTCACAGAGTGACCACTGTGTAAAACACACACACATGAATAATCTTTATGATCCCAACAGAGTAGCTTTGTCGTGCCAACCTATAGCTCTCCTTGACTTACTTATCTCTTAAAGTCTGTGGCTGTAAGAATAGATATCATCTTTCCATACCACTAACAGCACCTGGAATAAATATTTCAATACCTTTTTGGAAAGGTACTTGCAAATCACGTCTCCCTGACAGAGATGTGCATTTGAGTATTCTTAATCTATTCATGTGTCCTTTCTTTCCACAAGGTTAATAGTACTAGCTCCTATATTATTTTATGCTTGATTTGACATTGCCTATGGCTTCATGTGTTTGGAAAAGCAAAGAAAACATCTGTGCCCGTGAGAATATCACAGAAGAAAGATGATTATGATGATACAAATACCACAAACTACACTTGATTTTAAGAACCAGTTAAGATGAAATATGAAGAAGAAGAGCTAATAAAATACCCTATTCCCTGTGTTGCTATTGTCCCTACCTTCTCAAGAAGTGGCACAGAAAAAAATAACCATCACTGACAAGCTGATGACCTCACATCACCAGGCAGTCACCTTCTGTAACCTTGCTGTCCCTTACTGGCACATTTCAAATACACCTGCTCTATCATCTGGAAGAGGTGCTAGAGCCTAAAGGTAGAAATCATCTGAGAAGAGGATCAGAAAAGGCTGTATTTCAAAGCCTTTTCACAACTGGATCTGCTCAAGCATTCCAGCCCAGCCTCAGCTGCCATCAATCTCTCCCACATCAGCAGTTCTGAACAAACACAAATTGGCCAGATTATCATTAAGCAACTTCAGCTATTTTGTAAAGAGCAAAGTGTCACTATTCAAGCTAAGTGGCAAGAAGCAGATTTTCACCTGCTCTAAATCAGTGTAGTTTCTCTGCAGCCAACGTCAGAATTTGCCTTCCGAATTAGAAGTATTTATCAAAATCTTCTTTACATAACGATTCCAACCCTGTCATATACTCACATCATCTCCATTCCCATCAGTACGCATTTCCTATCAATTTGTATTTAAAAAAAGTCCTCTTGTGCACTGAGCCCATGCATCCAGTCCAGCTGGTGCTGCACAGTGCAGTTCTGGAGCCATGGAAGAAGTGCTTGTGGTGCTCACCAACTGCCAAGTGGTATCAGGGAATGACAAATACCATCACACACTTGCAGGCTTTGCCAAGGACACTTCACATCCCAAGCCTGCAGGCAGCCACTCTTCCCTAGAGCCCAAAAAAGGGAGCATTTCCACCAGGCAACCATTCAGGAGCAGTTCTCTGCTGGAACTCACCTGCAATGCATCCTATAATGTCATTGTCATTAAGTGCAATATTACAAACATCAGCTATTTCTGAACACGTTACCAGAAAAAATGAATATACAAACCTAGATTGTTCACAAGGATGTAACACACAAAGTGCTTTAACACAATAACCTGATATGAATGTTGCCTACCTCCCCAGCTTCTTTAGAGATAATTTGTCCTGACCTGATGGTTATAGAAAATAAAAGCACATCCTTAGCAGCTAAAATTCGGGATACACCAATGGTCCTACCGAAATTCTCAAGCCAAAAAATTTCAGCAAAGCTTCTTCAGATTTACACAGACATAAGTCAACCATCAACCCAACAGCTGAGACCATTCTTGAGAGACAACATCCCAAAAACCAATCTGGCACCTCCATTTCCAAAGTGATGACAAGGGAATTTGACAAGGATTACTTGCCCCATTAAACTTTGGGGAAAAAAAATCCATCAGAAATTATTGATTACAATAATTCATTTTATATTTCAAAATCACACGTACATTTGAGGGAGAGGTTCACTTGCACCTGCCAAATGTCATGCTCAGTTTTAAAGCAGAAAGCTTAAATGATCACTTTGCAAAAAAATGTACAGCTAACAGTTATTCTTTAATCTCTCTATTAATCTAATACAGAATAATCAAAGTTAAAGTGCTGCAGGGCCACTATGCATGGCAGGATCAAGCTTCCCTTCTCAAATCTCCTTATATTTCCTTTGTTCTCCAGTTTTCCCATTAGCAGGCTGATGACTAACCCTCCTGCTGCTTCAACACTGATTTTTTTCAAGCTTTTCTAATATCCACACCCAAAACTGACAGAAAAACCTACAACTCAATGTTGCCCTACTATTTTGTTTCATACCAAATCAAAGGAGCTTCCCAGAGCAATGATTAATGACATGTTTTTGCCTTAAACAGCTTTGCTATTTCAACATTTAATCTATTTTATTTTTTTAAGGGGACAGGTTTCCTGCCATCCTGGATTTTACCCGTGATGCTGCATTGAACTCACATGGTTTAAAGCTGCAGCATAAAGACCTGACAGCATTGCATTTACCTTACACACCCCATCGTGTGACTTTCAGTAACACTGCTTCCAGTGTCTGGAATATTTTGGGAAGGTGTCAATGTCAAAACACCACACAGCTCTAATATGCTGTATGACTCCCAAGGAAGATCTGGGCTGATCTCTCACTGATTCTCTCACTGAGAGAGAATTTTTCTCTATTTCATATTTCCTCTTGCCATTTGAGCAGTAAGGACATTGTAACACACAATGTTGGTGGTTGGGTTTTTGTTTTTTTAAATGCATTGAATTCAATGGATGGAATGATTTTCTGTTGTTCTGAGACATAACCACCTTCTGTATGAGAACAAACATGACCTTTGTTTACTCCAGCAGTAAAACAGCCTGGATTCAAGTTAGTCCAACTGTCTAGAACCTCAAATGTAAAAGCACTTGCAGTCCATCACTCCTGTCACAACAGGAATTAGTACATTATTGGCTGTTGGCAAAAGGGTCAGCTTGTCACAGGCAAAGTGCTTCTCAAATGCTCTGCTTCCTTCTCTCCCTGTTGGCACATGAAAAAAAGGATGTTACAGCTGCTGAAAGAGATGCTGCTCAATTTCAAAATGCATCCATCTGTTTAACTTCCTAAAATGACTTTAAAGGGTTGGGTACAACAAACACATCTGCTACTTCAGCACATTAAAAAAGATCATCTGGAAATTAACTGGCAAATTATAAATCTTTGCAGAGAGAGATCCATGATGAGGTTTCAACACACGTGTAACATCTGTTCCTCCTTCAATTATACCTCAAGGCTTTGCACCTCTGGCTTCCTGAAGAATCCAGGCAAACCTGACTTTAGCTGTAACCACCTTTGCATCTCCTTATCTCACTGCTAGAGTTTGTTCAGGAACACATCTGTGGGCATCCAGCTATTCAGTTTTGGCACCAAAGAAAGCCTCAGCTGGATAAAACCTTGAGTCTGATCTCACAGCTGGCCCTGCTCTGAGTAGAAGGTCAGACTGGAGACCTCCTGAAGGCCCTGAATTAGCCCAACCACTCCCAAAGGAAATAAAAGATAAAATAATAATTTTTAAAAATCCATTAGAATCCCCATGAAGAACGAAAGGGAAATCAGCTATAAACAACAATGTGGTCCATCACAAGAAAATGTTTAGGCAGGAGGGCCAGCAGAAGATACCAGCAGGTCCAACTTCAGTAAGAAAATGGTAGCACATGTTCAAGTGTGATTTTTCTTTCAGTTCTTCTCTCACATCTCTCACAAACACAAACGTGTTACCACTTTGAATTCTGTGAACAGATGCTTACACCTATGATTTGCAATTTACATTAACCTGCATCAACAGCCATTTCAACACCAAATGCAAACCACAATGCAGGTTTCCACCCTAAGGCAGAACACATGTGTAACCTGCAGCACCAGGCCGTCTCAGGAAGCTCCTTTGGTACATAAATGTGCATTCTCAGTGCCTTCTTAGGAGATCACTCCCAAGGAGCTTCCATACCCACTGGACAGGGGAGCAGAATGTATTTGATACACAACACTACAGCCAAACCTTTGAAGTGCATCACTTTGCAGCAGAGCTAACACTGTTCTGTAGGTATACAAGTGAGAAACCAAATTTTCTTTGCTGTAAATAGCTTGTGCAATTAATAGCAATTAGCTGTTCCTGTCTTTTTCCAATTACAGCCTCAGGATAAAGTGGCATATTAAGTTACCTCATGCAATTCTGGACCACCTACTGTTAGAAGAGCAGTTTGAGGATGAGCTGCTACTGCTAATGATCAAAATTAAAACCTGAAATAGCAATGTTCCTTTTTAAAAATAAGATAATTTCCTATTGCAGGCATAACTTTCCATTGCTTTCCCCTGCCAACAGTTATCACTTTTGTCTGAGATTTCTGGACTGAAACTTTGAACACAGAAATGCCATCATCCAGAAAACCTTTCAAAACATTTTGGGTCACCATTTTGGGTCTTTCAAAACAAAGAAATTTATTTACCCTTGGCTAATTACCTTTTAGTCTCTCTGCACAGACACAAAATATTTGTGTTTCTATTTCGTCTTTTCAAACATCTGCATCCATTTCCAAAATCATCATCGTGTTTCCACCATGAAGTTAGGAAAAAAAATTTCTCCTGGACAGTATTGCTGTTTGTACAACAATAAAAAATTACAACTATGCACGGATTTGCATGTGTGCACACGCACACGTATTGGGAGCTGAATAAAAATATCTAATTTGACCTGAGAAAACCAGAACAGCACTTCAACATAAACAGGAAAAGTTCGACACTATTTGCAACACAGAGCCACAAAGCCAATTCCAATCTCTCTTACACTGTGCTGAACAAGCATTTCCAATTCAAAGGAGTAATTAGCATTCTGTAAAAAAACTGGAGCACTAGCAAATACCACAGCTTTAACCTGGCATTAGCAAAGATCAATGAGAATTCATTGCTGTAAGCCCACCATGAGCACTTGCTGCCCAAACACCCTGGGAGTGCTGGGACAGGCAGGGCTGTGCCTACACCACCCATGTTGCTCACACAGGAAGCTTCAAACCTCATTAGGAAATAATTAACCACCAGGTATCATTCTTGTAAACATCACCATAATTTTTTTAAAGCCGACTGAGACTTCCCACTCCAAGACCTGGTTCTCAGCTGCTGATCATTTTGTCAAACTTCAGCACTCTGGTATGAAGCATCCAGTGCCAGAGCCCACCTCAGGCTGAAAACTTTGGAATGCTTTAGCCAAAATGCCAGAATCAAGGTAGAACCATCCATCAGCATCAGCATCACTCAACCACGTCCAAAGGCACCACTAGGGACATTTGGAACTCCAGAGCCTTGAATAAGGCAAGGTAGTTAGGTTTGTGCCAGAAATAAGTTTCACATGGCTTTTCTGAAAACACACAACACAGCTAATTTAAAAATCAGTTCATTTTACACATACTCCATAAGAACACTAAAATTCAGCAGTAAAATATGGATTTTCCCTTTCCCAGCGTTTCAGTCCCTTATTTATATAAAGGGTTTATACCACTCCCATAATCCACCAAACCTCACCAAACCAGAGATGAGGTGAAGGCACATTACTGCCAAAACAGCACTGAGGTATTACACTGATCAGCCTTATTCACTGGGAAGCACCCAAGAGAAAACATCCATAGTGGTGTGAGGAGGGAAAGGAAATACAAATTTTGTGGTTAGGGAGGAATTTAGTTAAGTACAGTAAATAAAGTTGTGAGTTCTTTTTTAATTATACATACTACTAAATAACTGCTTGCTAAGTTACTGCTGTATAAGGCCAACATCAGAAAAAAACAGTGTATGATCATGCTCATGCCCTTAGAAACTGTATCATGACAAAAAGAATTTATGTCACAAAATGCAAAAAGGAGACACGTGGGACACATTGCTTTTGGCATTTCCCAAACTTTGGATCCTTAACCTTAATATTTCAGCAACCCTAATATTCTTTTAACACTTTAAGGAGGTTCATATTGGTTCCCAACGTATATTAGATGGTACATCAAAGAACTTCAGAGACTTGCACAGTGACTCTCTGTAATCTGGGAAGTCACCCCATCCCTGTGCTCCACAGAAACACCCCCCACTGCCTGCCCCAACCCTTTCAGCATAGACAGGATCATAAAACACCCTGAGTGGGAATGGATCCCCGAGGATCACTCAAGTCCAGCTCCTGGTACACCCAGGATGCACAACCCTCTCTGACAGTCCCAGAGGGATGCTGGGATGAGTCCCACGGAGCTCTCTGTCTCCAGGGAAGGAGCAGGCACAAGACCAGCTCTCCCAGCCATCAATCTGAAGAGAGAGCGCCCAGCCAGGATGAGCACTCGGTGATCCTGGCACCAGGAGAGGTGGGAAAGGCAGCAGCTGGAAAAGGCAGCAGGTGGAAAAGGCAGCAGCTGGAAAAGGTGTGCTCCAGAGACCACCCACCTCTGAGCCGGTGCCCACGGCAGCCAGGCCTGCTGCACATGACAGCCTGGCACC
This sequence comes from Calyptomena viridis, assembly GCA_013390005.1. NCBI lineage: Eukaryota > Metazoa > Chordata > Aves > Passeriformes > Eurylaimidae > Calyptomena > Calyptomena viridis. The sequence goes on along the minus strand of WEIV01010809.1, from coordinate 219,072 downwards.
CACTGCAGGCTTGGCAGGCTGGGCTGGCACAGGCAGGGGGAACAAACCACAGATGGCTTCCTCTATCTCCACCATTTCATCACCTGACGTGCCCCACGCCCCCCCCAGTGCCCCTCTGCAAGGTGAGCAAGGCCTCTTTTCCAAGGGCTGCCCTTGAGAGCAGCCAACAAGTGTTTTAAGGCTCTGCAGCCAGGACACAAACTACACTTGCTCAGTGGGAACCTCAAAACAGGAGCAGAGCAGGACAGATCTGAGAGGTTCGGGAAAAAAGGAAAAGCAGCTTTGTGGTGCAGGAGAGTTGTGACACTGGAAGTCAGGAGTATGGGATGAGTGCCCAGTGCCACTGCTGAGCTCCCCTGCAAATGCAGGCAAGCTGGCCTGACAGCTTGGCAAACACCTCAAATCAGGCTGCCCGAAATAGAAACGAGTAAAATTAGTTGCTGCTTTGGAAACATATTTCTTGGTTTTCTTTTTATGAACTGTAAAACCAGATAAAAATGTCTGCACACTGTCCAGGACAATGTGACAGCTCTGTTAACAGAAGGCCCTCAGATATTGAGATGTTACCAGATAGAGATCCCATTTAAACATGGAAGCATTTTCCACCGTGTAGTTAACGCTGATCTACATTTGTGTAACCTAAAGCCAGGCTCCTCTGCACTAAAGGGGATGTGGAGATGCCATAAGTCATATGCAGGCAAATTCAAAAGGAAGGCAAAGGCAGCAGCCACCCTCCTAGTAAAGAACAAAGGGTATTAAATGTGTCATCTTTTCTTGATTGAAATTAGGAAACAAACAAAAAAAAATTAAATTGATTGTAGCAAGACAGAACTAAAAAACCTCAGTGCACCACAGTGAATTTTGCATTTTCCAAAGGGTATAGTTAACATCCGTTCTCTAGGCTAGTCTACAAACAAGAGCTGTTTGACATATCCAGGGGACTTACACACATGGATGCAGCAGCAGTTAAAGACAACAGCTGTAATTATTTCCAAACCTGTATAAATCACAACAGGGGAGCAAGTGGAAGCAGGGATAGAGAGCCAAAGTTTGACAAATGGAAAAGACAAAACCACTGGGAAAAGCCTTTGGGATGTGTAAGCAAGATGATGAAGACTAGAAATAAATAAAGTATAATAAATAGATTATATATAAAAATACCTATAAAACAATCTAAAATAACAGCCTTCCCCCTTTTGATGTGAATATCTGTTTTGATTTCATATTTATGCCACTACAAAGGCCCAAACAAATGAGATGAAAAGTGAAGAGGGTTATGCAGATAACATTGTTAGGGAGGGAAAAAATAAAGGAAGGTACTGTTTATCTTTCCCTTTACTCTCGGTATTTTGATTCCCTGCCCCATAAACAGGAGGGTGAGGGAACTCTAAAGCTGTTTGTGACTTTAAAAACTTAGTTCTGCTCCCCTGGTCCAAAACCCCCACAAAGTGTTCATCCTCTTTTCTGTGCCAGAGCACAAAGGGCAGCGGTTTCCAACATGTGTGTGTACAGGCACACACACACAAACCTCTGTGTGGCACAGCCGTGCTAGGAGCAGATAATTACAGCAAATAAAAGGCAGCTCTGCATATAACAATGTGGAAGCAAATCCAATTGCTAAGGACACTGGCTGAAAACAGCCCTCGGAAACAAAGAACCAGCCACATTAGAGCAATCTTTCATACTTGTATAAAATAAGTAATTGAGTCATGGACAGGGTAAAGCCTGGGAGCACAAAGAAAGATCACAAGTCGAAGCTGGAAACTGTCCCAATGGTCCCATATTTCAGCTCCCTCTCTGTTTGCTATTCTTCCCACTCAGGGTTTAAGCACAGCACCAAAGCTCGTTATTATTAATCAGAGCCCTCCAATTCAACCTGAAGATGTACTTTGGAAAACCTGGCAAGGCAGCAATAACGATCCCCTCTGAGTAATCAGAGTATTGCTCCACACGGTGCCGATGGAAAACGGTCCCTTTGTGCCCAGGGGCCTCCGAGAGGGCTCACTTGAGAGAAAATGTTATCTTACACACTATAAATACGTGAAAATAAGATTAGAGGGAACTGTTGTGACAGCAATTAGTTTGCCATGTCAATACATCCCTCGCACTCTGCCCGCGTTTTTAGCTCACTAGACACTCAGAAGCAAGAGTGATATTGCTAAACTCCTACTTCTCTGCCTTTCCCATCCACTTGTGCTACCCAAGGACTGTCCTCACCCTCACCTGACTTCACTTTGGCTATCAGACATGCCCTCGAGCACCCTGCCAGTGTTTGGGAACTGTGCTGCCTTCCTTATTGTCCTAGTTTAACTCCACACCACCACAGCCAATGTTAATCAGCAGCAATGTTAAAACAAAAGTAGATATTAGAAGCATTTTGATTGCAAATTAAACAGTCACCAATTTTAACTTCTGCCATATTATTACATATTATTAATAATCTTCAGCATTCTGTTAGATAATTGTCTGCATTACTTCCAGCAAGAAAGAAGCCACTGAGTGGGTGTGAAATAACCATTTTTTTCTACATGAGTCTGGATATTTAACAGAGTTATTTTCCACATAACCCAGTAGTTATTTTTATCTATACTGCATATAGTTGCCTTGGCTATGAATGAAGATCCAAAGCTGGTGGCAACTATCAAGTAACTGCTACAATATGCAATAGATGCATAAGGACACACTGCAAAATGTGACTACTGGCCATAAAGCTACTGAAGGGCAAAGTACAGTCAGCTTATCTCACAGGCAAAATTTGGCTGGACAATCTAAAGAGCTAGGGGTAACCTATTTCCTCTGAGATAAAGTATTTTAAAACATAGGTAGTGGGAGTCAACATCCTTGGTCAGCAACTCCCAGATCTGAATGAGGATGGATGTACAGAAAACCTAAATCAAGACCTTTGTGCTTCCATTAGTTCTTTTAGTTCAGTCTCTGGAAGGACTTCCCAAGGATGACTCAGTATCTGCAAAATTGTTTTTCTCGGAGATACCCTTCACCAGATACAGCAAGTACTGAGTGATGGAGTGACAGAAGTCTTACATGCTTTGTACCTCTTATGAAAGGGTTGACTTGTGCAGAGATCCCTAAATTACAGAGAGGTCTGGCTTGAGCAGCACCAATGAGGCAGAAGTGCTGGTGGAAGGGAAGGAAGGCAGCAATGCCATGAGCAGATTGGGGACCCACCCCCTGTGCAGAGCAGGGGGAAAACCTGCACCCTTCCAGGGGACAAACCTGCACCCTTCCAGGGGACAGCCCTGGCCCCATGCATTACACTCCCACACACACTCCCACTCCCAGATGGCTTCCAAACGATCCTTCCAACATAAATTATTTCAGGATTTCAGTAATTAACCCATAGAGCCCACATTTTTTGCCTCACAGTTAGGAGTGCAACTCCCTGTCTTCTTGTAAAAAAAGCAAGAAAAAACTCCCAACAGACAATTGTCCCTTCCATAATAAAATATTCCTGTTCCTACAAGTCACCTAAGCATTCAAAACACGACCATGAGTTTGTTCTGCTGACAGCTGTGTGTTTACACCTGCTGCTTTTCCTTGCCCTGAGTCTGGCAGGAAACAAAAGCAGGAATGGAAATGATGTGAGTGAGGGCGAGTAACTGAAATTAAGGGGAACAAGAAAAGTAACAGTGCAACAAAAGGTGCAGGTGATGCCACCCCAATGTTACAGGCAAACTAAGAGCTACATTTCCAGCTCACTGGACACCAAGCTCTCCCATTGGGATTTGTATTGTTGCTCACAATGCAGCACTGGGACTCCAGTAATTCAGTGGAAGGGAAAAGGCAGCTACAGAGCTTCAACACGGCTTAGTGATGAGTTCCCTTAAGCTCGAGAATTTATCATTCAGGACACTTCCTTTTCAAGACATTGGTATTAGAGCATATCACAATATTTACCCTACAGATCTATGCATCGAGGAGCTGGTTTTGGTTTAAACTTATTGAAGTGAAGGAAGAAACACAGTGAGTTGCACGAGAGAATTGTCTCGATTCCTGTCCTTCCTGGAAAGAGAAAACTGGGCAAAAGGATGAATCAGATAAATTGAACTGTGTAAGACACAGGGACTATAAAGCTTAGTAAGCCTTCAGGTACCCACTTGCATTTAAATGCCTGTAGCAACTCAGTAAGCTCTCAGCAACAGAGACATTAAACAGGCATTTCTGAAGCCTAGCATAGAAAGACAAGGGCTTTTATGCTTGCCTGCTTTCTTTTAATAGTGTATATACAATCCTTATATTCTCTAATTTACAGTTTTCTCATCGAAATCTTTTACATGACAACTCACTAACAGCCTGCATTGTTCATCCCATCCCATGATGTTGACTCACAGGCAGGACTGACAGAGTCATTAGGACCAGCAGTGTGTGCCCCATCCTCGGTGATTCCAGCTTCCCATAAACCCAGGCCTTGAGCTGCTGCACTTCACAGCGAGCCATGTACAGGCAAAGCAAACATCTGTGCTGCTCTAACACCAAAACAGCCCTCTCTGAAGAGCAGTGGTCCAGCCTTTGCCACCCCACCCCAAATCAGGCCCGGAGTCATGACCTTCTGCTGCTTCCAGCGTAAGTCACCTGATGACTCACAACCCCCTCTTAGCTGGTACATCCCCACGTCTGCCAACACTTGACCTGCTGTTCTGTGAGGCTGCCAGGTCACCCTGACGAGTCAGAGTCACTGGAATAGCTGAATCACCCCTTTTCCAGCACACTGGCTGCTGTCATTGTCCTGGGCTGGAATCTGTCCTTGCCCCGGTGCCTCATCACACCGGCCCGTGTGGAGCTGGGGCTGGAGTTACTGGAACCCACCAAGGCATTGGGAGAAAGAGCTTTATGGCCAGGGGCATTACCTGCAAAATAAAGGGTCCAAAAGACTCCAAAGAAAAGCCAACAGAAAGCCAAACTTTGCCAGGAGCACAGCACTACTCTAAACCTGTTAAAAGCAAATCCTTTCTAACAGTTCTGTTAAGCTTAATAACTAACCCCCCTAGGCCAGGCTTTTAGGAAGGAGGCAAGTCCCAGTTACCGTGCTATCTCAGCAGTCTCACGGTAGGGAGACAAGGAGCAAAAATAAATCTGAGTGACAGGCCCCTGATTCACATCTGAGGCTGACATCTAGCTATAACATCAGGTAAGTGCAGGATCAACATGATTGAGAGCTATCAAAGGAGACAAGATATTGTGCAGGACCAATTCTTTTCTCCCTCGGAGGCAGAAGATATTTTTAAAAAGGCTCAAGAACCAAAGGAGAAAAAAATCCAGGCCATAACCTTTTTTTTTAAAAAGACTAGGCTTTGAAACCAGACGTCGTTCTAAGGAGTAGCCTCGGGATATTGAAAGGACTAAAAATGGCACAACTGATAACAATACACAGATCTCTCTTTCATACATCCAGCTCAGCCCCACAGCTCTGTACCAGATCATGCAGGTTTCTCTTCTCCCACCTCCAGTCCCTTTGCTCTTGCCCCTTAATCTCCAGATAAATCTCTGATCCTCGTGCCATGCTGTCAGTAACGACTGGCACAAGGCTGGCCTAATGTTTCTTTTCCTTTCTAGCCTGCAATAATACAAATCACACCTTTACAGCTTTCATCATTGCTTGCCTATTTATTTCTCCATGCACTTTACTCAGGCTTGCCCAAAGGAAATGGGCTTCCCACTTTCACTGCCTGGCAAACACGAACACTGAAATGAATCAAATATCAGGCTAAGAATATTGCAAGGAAATGTTTCAATCCCAGTAATTTTTGTGAATAGCAAAGTAAATCAAACATTAGGCTGTGAACAGGGCAAAGAAATGTTTCAATACCAGTAATTTTTGCTTCCAAGAGGAAAAAAAAAAAACAAAAAACCAACAAACAAAAAACAGGATGAAAAACATTAATTGCCTGAGTTTTGTAAAGAAGGGTGGCTTCTCTCTACCACCCTCACTGCAAACCATGTATTTTGGGACTAGTCAGCTATTTTTCCACTGCTCCCAGCTGGTGTCTCCCATGCCACGACCCAACCTCTGCTGAGAAGTTTGCTGGTGTCCTGTTTAAAGCACTTGCTGTGCCAGTCGATTGCTGCCACTGTCATGGCACAACAGAACCATCACCATCACTTTTTGCAAGCCCTCTCCTTCCTCCCTGACAGCCACAGGAGCAAAGCTCAGAGCACACTCCTTCCAGGGGAAGAACTAAGTGCTGGTTCCTACAAACTCGGCAAAGGATGATTTCTAAACATAAAACATAAAAAAAAAAAGACTATGCCACTATAAATGGCCATTTTGGGGCATAAGCTGGAGTTGGGCACATCTTATCTTAATAAGAGCAACATTCACATTCTGGAGAATATCCATAAGAGAGATGGGAATGTGGCCAAATGTAGGGAGGGCCTTTGCTAAGATGACAGGATGAGGAGCTTAAGCGTATGTATTTGAAGATGAGAAGGCTACAGGAGGGATCTTCTTGGGCTCTCTAAGTACCTTAAGGGGGATCACAAGGATCTGGTGGATGGATAAATTTGAACTAAGCAGCAACAGAACAACATGTGGACAATCCTAGGTTTAAAAAGAAGTAATTTCTATTAAACAAAACCGTGGTGATTTAGCCAAAGTGGGCTGCTATCTGGCCATGTGGAATTTTTTGTCCAGGAGACCTCTGCCAAGAAAGCAGAAGTAGATTGCTTGGATACCAGTGATACCTATGGATATGTATGGGATTAGATGCCCAAACATGATAATTTTGCCCTTGCATACAGGGCCTATGTTTAGCATCAGTAAGGAATATGCTTTTCTCAGCTTACTATATGGAGTTGGAGAGAGAATAACTTCAAGGAGATGGCAGGAAAAAAATAGGTAACGCCTTAATAAACTGAATGCTCAATGTCCGGCCTGTGTTGTGAAATAAAAATTCTTTAAACCCATCACAAGGGATAATGACTTTAAACTAAAAGAGGGTTGATTTAGATCAGATGTGAAGAAGATGCTTTTTATGGTGAGAGTGGTGAAACACTGGCATAAGTTTTCCAGAGAGGTGGTGAATGCTACATCCTTGGAAATATTCAAGATCAGGTTGGATGGGGGTCTGAGCAACCTGGTCTAGTTGAAGATGTCCCTGCTCATTGTAGGGGGTTAGACTAGATGACCACTAAAGGTCCCTTCCAACCCAAACCATTCTATGATTCTATTATTTTTCCCTCTCAAAAACTCAAATGGAATATTATGTGCCATGTACAGAACAAATCACTGGGATCCTTCCTGAAGAGAAGGTCTTGCCAGTGGCCAAAAGCTGGTGTGTTTTTATTGGACTGGGAGCTCTCAATGGCTCCTTGCACTCATTGAGGTGAAATTGGAACCTGCTGCTGCCATTTCATCTCTGATACCTTGACTTTGCTGTACTAAACAGGAAACCCTTGTCAATACAATACTATTTAAGCACTGGCCTAGCCTGTGTTGTGTCTAGATAACTCAGCCTAATGAGGGATTATTTCCTGTGTTCGTGGCTGACAACACCCAAAGACATTCTGAGATTGTGTGGTGATAAAAACTGAACTATATTAAGCCAACGGCACGGAGCTGTTAATTTTAAATAGAGTAGAAGAGAGAATGGATACTGCTCCACATCATCCAAAAGTCACTGAGATTTGTGCTTGAGCCAGGAAATTAAAACAAAACCAGGCTTTCTGGTTTAGGACTGACATCTTCACTAAATTCACTGAGCTCCATAATCTTACTCATCTGTTAAAATGCAGAGGGGTACCTGAAGCAATGGACTGGCATGTGTGTGTGAGCAGTAATGGGACTTTTGTCCTCAGAGGATGCAGCTGGACTAAAACTCATTCTGTTCCCAATACTCAGCAGCAAAGGTCAGTCCAAACAAAAGATAAGGATCAAACCTCCCGAAAAACTAACAGTAGCTTCTTGGCAGTTTCACTCCCCAGGGAGCTGCTGGAAGAAGCAGGAATGTCACAGGAGTGACACAGTCTCTCCTGAAGTCACCTGGTGGGTGTGAGGTCCTTGCAACACCAAAGGCAGCTGAGCCCAGACCTGAGCCAGTGGACTTAATAACAAATACCACACATTATACATAATACACATATTAATACCATAATTTCTTCCCCAATTTCAGATTATGGGCCAGTTATCCAGCATCTCATGTGGACATTAGGGATGACTGACTTGCACACCAGCAACTAAATCAAGGCTTAAGCCAACAGGCTGCAGACTGTAGCAACCTTGGGGATGTAACAATGAACTACCCTTCTGTGGAGCAGAAATGCCCACTGTGTCTGATGAAGAAAGATGGTCCTGTATAAACTACGTATGCTCCAGCTGAAGCAAATGAAGAGTGTCAGTGCAGCACATCCCATAATTCTAGCCAGCTGTCAGTCTAGCTAGGAAAACAACACAGCAAAAGCAAACCGTTTTTCCTTTGTGCATTCACCCAAGGAAGACATTTTCTTATCATCATTCATTCCATTTTACAGTATCATTGTTGAGATATGCAGATTATTGAAGCCAAACCAAATAATTCAGTTATTCTCCATCCACATATCCTTTTCACTGGTCCTTGCAGGGCAGAGTTGGAAGGCTGCCTATCATTTCTAGCTGCACTGCTATTCACTTCTACAAAGAAACAAATAGAGAGCTGCATGAGACATGGATTAAAAAACCCCAAACACTGCAATACAGCCTAAACAGCCACCTCTTTGGACCAAATACAGTGTTTCCAGACTTGTAGGAGCATTAAGATCTTCAGGTCTACTTAGAAGGGAATTGGATGGCCCAGCTTACAGGCAAGTAGCTGTGTAGCCCTATTTAAAAATATATTGCTTACCTGAGGATAACCTAAAAGTTTAATGAAACAGGAAAACTGCAATAGCCTGGGGAACACACATGAATTCATCTCACCTACCATCAGCTGTTACTAAGCAAAACTGGCACTAAAAATAAAAAAGCCCCGTATAAGCTTAATTACTTCCCATATTATTGACTGATGTGACTACTTCTTTCAACTGCACAAGACATTTTCTCTACTTTTTTTCCCCCCACAGTTTTTACACATCATTCTCTACTTGGTATTTCCAAGGCAATCCCACACTAGAATTTCAGCTTGCAGGGTTCAGTCATAGAAGGCAGACTGAGCTGGTCTATAATCCCACTGCTGAAAGAATTGCAAGTGTGAAAAGCAGAAAAATACTTAAAAATATAAAATAAGTAAAACAGCACGAGTCTTGCTGTGCCTTCAATGCACAACAATAGATGCCCAAGATGCTTGAAGGCTGTATTAGTTGAAAAGTCAGCTTGAAAAAAGTTCACCTTACATGTAATACAAATCCATCTAGGACAGGCTGGACACAGAGGGAATGATTATGATATGCTGAAAGCCAGGACCACCTAGAACTCCCTTTGCCATCAAAGGGGAGAAACAGCATTGCTTGAGAGCATCCAATGGTGTGTACCTAAAATAGTGCAGGTGAATCACATCCTAAAAATGCTTATTTCTGGTTTTTAACTATAAAAGCAGCCTAAGGCAATCGGTTCAGCTGTATATGTCTACAATGCAAAGGTTTAAAGAAAGATGAATTCATTTCTCATTAAGAGAGATTCTATCCAGAATCACAGAAAGTTCCTTAAGTTACGCAGTAGTGAGATGCCTGAGGAAATTACTACCCTGAAACTGGAAATGGGGTCTGCTTTTTCAATCAGGAAAAAGTAGCTATCCAATCCCTCTGTCCATGTTTTAAAAAGAAAATAAGTTATCACAGTATTACTGTGCCAAAAGGGCAATTAACGATAGGTAAGAAACTTAGTAGGATTCTACTGGCGGAAAATTCTCACAGTAAAGTTAAGATTTCTACTCTCACAAAATAAATAACAAACAGGAGTTTTAAAGTAGAAAACAAAACATTCTAAAGAGCTATGGACTACTTCTTTGAGATAAACTCAGTTCTTACAGCAAAACTGTGCACGTCACAATAAATACAGATTGATGAAGGAGGGAGAATTGAAGAGCATCCAGCTTTAAGCCCAAAGCTCTACAGCGAGGTCAATGAATGTGAAGAGACCATTGCTACTGCTTATGCTGCATCTTCCAATCCAGTCTCCAGATTCCAAGCCTGGTAGCTCTCACAAGCACTAAATTTCCCAAATACCAGCATAATTAAAAATACTAGTAGGAAGAAAAACTAAAATGACTTGACATGCTCGGGTAACTCTGCAACTCTGCTTCTCTCCATTACTTTTTGGATGCTAGAGCATGCTCCTGTAATTCGAAAGTAAACAATTACTCAGGAAGGCTATTCAGGCAGAAATCAAACTGGAAGCATCCAAAAAAACACACACTGGTCCCTCAGTTAACCAGCAAACCCTCTGACTCATCAGAGGAGTCACTGAGCCAGCAGGCAGCACATGCTTTCATTTCCACCAAATGCACTGGACTCATCGTGCTCTACCAGGGAAAAGCATCCAAGCCCTGCAGACCAAAAGCATTAACCTTGCAATGATGAACAGCCACCAGCAGCCTTGTGACAAGGCAGTCATTCTAGAGATACCAAGGCAGGCTTACTCACTCAGCTCAGCCCAGGGATCTGCTCAAATCTCTATCATGAGCAAGGACTTTTTGCCTTCTAAGGGCCTGGCTGACCTTAAGCAGTTTGTTTGATGCTTTTCCTAACTTGGGGAGGAAGGAAAGGGTGGAAGAGGCTTTCATCCCCTCAAAACAATAGACTATGATCCAACCAGAATACCTTGTATTTTACCAGAGTTAAAAATGATGCCCCGCAGAGACAAATAAAAAGCCCAGTGCTCTCATTTCAGAGCAGAGACAGGGCAGTGAGGATTTGAGGAGCCTCTGCCAAGTTCAGTCACATCATGTGGAGCCCTTACTCCCAGGAATTCCCAGGCAGCTGTCAGGAGAGCACACCGACACCAGGCAAGGAAACAGAGGTGAGATTTCCCTGACATCCCCTGCACGGGCTAAAAGCAATAAGCTCCTATTTCTATTTTGAGCTCTTCCCATCTCAGCTTGTCGTGGGCTGCTTGTAGAAATCACTGCCAACAACCCAAACCCGTGTGAGCCTCTGTCATGACAGATCACAATTTGGGAAAAGCCACAGGGGAAGCCCTGACTGCAACACAGGACTGAGGGTCAGTACCCGGCATCGGCAACGCTGCCTTTTCAAGGACCGACCAACTTCCATCTTGAGTAGAAATTGCCCATTCACTTAAAGCTGCTTTCTGTTTCCCTGGGGACAAGGAAAAACCAGATCCTGCCAGCTTTATCTCTGCTTATGAATCACATCCCAATCTTTCTGGTCTCCTTGACTACAGCTAAATAAAACAGGGGCAGGAATCACCCGCTGGCCGTTAAGTGCCTGAAATAACGTGACGACTGCATCGCAGCTGGGAAGGTTGGTGGCACGGAGTGTTGGGATGTGTGGTTCATGCCCTGGGTTGTGGCATAAAGGGCATCCAGGGGTGCCTGAGGTTTGAGAAGGTGTTGAGACGGTGCTAGAGGACAGTGCAGGATGGAGGGAGCCAAGGAAAAACAGCCCTTGGCGCACGTTGCCGCAGCACAGCAGAGGGATGAGCTGCCCCAGGACGTGGGGATGGACATGGCAGTGCCATGGATGGGGTCACTTATTTAGCAGTATAAACACTGCCTGTATGAGCAAAAACCAACAGAGCATCTCCCCTGAGCTGGACTGGATCACCTTTGTGGGTCCTTCCAACTTAGGACATTCTGTTTCTAATTCTGAAGGTAAGAGCTGACAGGTTTGGAGAGCGGTGACAATCAGCAACGAAAACCTGGCTTCTGAGTCAACATCTTGGTCCCCAAATTCCAAAGTTACTTTTGTTTACTAGGTTAAGTATCTCCCATTGTAGACACAGCCTCATGCAATACCTCTGTTTAATTTCAGTTATGGGGTCTCATCAGCCACTTAAACACATCAAGAACAGCCTCAAAAGTGTGAGGAGACAACAGCCCCTCCCCACAAGAAACAATAATCTGAATCAGTTTTCATATCATTAAAGGGAAAAAATACTGATTCTATTTCCTTCTGCTCTGAAGCTGAGTAGTTTATTCCTATTTCAAATAAATCCAGAAGGGCAAACCATGTTTTTGCTTAACTTCTGGGTTTCAATGAACACAAACTGAAAGAAAGACAGAAAGAGAGAAAGACATAAAGAAAGCTACTGATGCATTCTTTTAACTATCCACATCACTAAGTCTTTGTGCACAGACTAAATGGAGTATGTAAAGCCTCAGAGGAGGAAAAGAGGATTATAATGGGATTTTGGAGGAAAACTATTTCCTAAGAGCAAGTTGCACACAACTTTTCTACACTGCCCTTGCGTAATTAAATCTGTATCCACTGAAAACTAGTGCTGAATGAATGAAGCAGCCTCTTGAGAAACAACTACATGAATACTAATAAAAGAGGACACGTTAAAATTATTGCCAGGAAGTCGCTAAATCTTTGCCACATATTTTACAACGTGGATCCAGCGCAATATTTATAAAATACAACTGCCAGAAAACTACAGCACTTCCTTTTCACTGTCCCAAGGTGGTATGCACGGTTTTTTTAAGCTCAGAGTTGAATCTTAGGACTTTGGAGAATGCAGCTGACCCACAACCAGTAGAGACATATTAAAAAAGCCTCCAGCAATAACAATTTCCTCCCCAGGAACAGCTTAAGTTTTCAAACTCAGACCTAAGACTATCAAGGCTGTGCTTTCATCAGCCATCAGTCTACAGCAAAGAGGCTGACATGGTAATTCTGAATACTGATTCCTCTCATTTTTAATAGAGGCTTAAATCTACACACTCTAGAAGCAACAGACTCCTGTGGTAACACACTGATTATTTGCTCTCAACCAAGAATCTATAAAGGACAACAATCCTGCTTAAATGTCACAGAAAACTATTTGTCACTGGAGCTTATTGCAAATACACAGATATATGGAAGTTAATTTGATCCTGAAAACTACCCCAGGGCTCGTGGAGGCCGACAGCCACTTCTGCCACCAGAGATGCTCAGAAGAAATGCCCTGATTATGTTAACCAAGTGTTGCTGCTGGATTCACAGCACTTTTTTTTTCCAAGTGAAAGCATTATGCATTCAGCAGAAGGAGCTCACTGTTAGAGCTGCTGTGAACTAAACTAACAAAGTGCTCTCCATCCAATAAAATACTCCCAAACTATTGCAGTACAAGCATTATCTTCAATGAAAGAAATGAGGGAGTCTTTTCTTGCAACACTAAGAGATAAAATGTCCTGGGATGTTATCCAGAGTATTTGGAGTGATCCTATACTCAGGTTACATGGACTTAAGTAAGGTTACTTTGTTTCAAAAAAAAAAAATTTAAGCATGATCCAAAAGAAATACAAATTTCATTAGGTTCATCATGTTCCCTTTTGGAAAACAGGTATTACCTCAGCCACCCATAATCCTTGTATTTCTTACAGTATAGCACTGACTCTTAGAGGTTCAGACATTTTTATAGACAAGTGAGCAGAATTTTACCAACTGTAGAAGACAAACCACGAAGCCCCACTCAAACCTCTGCACTGCACTAGGAGCTCTGTAATTGAGCAACTTGCATTTGCTGTTATTGCTTCAGCATTGTGACAGTGCCTCCCACAATCTTCCTTCCAGTAAGTCCTTCCCTGTTGGTTCATTCCTGACCAGCAGGCCATCCAGTGCCAACACCTTACCTGGAAACATATCTTTTTAACAACAGTCTTGTTCCAAAGATCAAGCTCTTATTAAACTGATGCTTTTCAAAATCCACGTCATGTCACAAACTCATTTTCCACACTGTACTGGGTGTTTCTGGTGTTTGTTTGGAGATCACAAACACAACAGCTGTAATTAGAATAACAGCCACATAGTAATAGCTATATAGACCTGGTTAAGAAAACACAGTCTGAGGGACTGCACACTTACAAAGTGCATATTACTGTATTTTTCTGGACATAATTATTCATGTTATCAGATTGTCTTTTTTTCCCACAAAGTATGAGAAAATAATTGTTCACCTTGTAAGTGAGAGAAACACCAGACAAACACTAATCCAGGCTGAGGAATATTCCTCCCTCTCTCTTGGAGGTTCACAATGCCACTCCTTCCTCTCCTCCTCCTCAATTCACAAGTGCAGGGTGAAGTGTCCTCCTTTATTTCAGCCAGTACATGCAACAGCTGAATTCAGTACCTTCACAAAGTTCTCAATATTGCCTAAATGGCAGTAATTGCATTGTGCTGAGCCTGTTCTGATGGTACCAAGTGTGAAATTTTGTCACCTGATTAATAGATGCCTTTGCCATGAACAGCAGAGCAAGTGAAAATGTTTCCTAGAGAGCAGGAGCATTGTCTCAGCAGCAGAATTCCCTCTCTCCATCCCCAGAGTCAGTAGCTGCAAGTGTTTTCTCATGGAGCAACAGGGACTCCTAAACACATGGTGAGCCGGGTCATCCCAGGGCAAGTCTGTTTCAATTACTTTTTATTTTAAAACCCCAAAGCCCTTTGCTGTGCAGTGCTGCACTTTCTGACTTTGTCACAGGATAGCTGCTGCAATTTCTAGGTCAGTAGGACTCCAGCACTGCCCTTGGGCTGTATTTTCACAAGACTCAATACAGTTAACGTGCCAGACATCCCCAGTAAATCGCTCCTCCTGTCTGTTGCTTTAGGGAACCATTGGTTTCACATAAAAAACCACCACTACTTTTATTAAAAGATATTGATAGAGGTCTGGAAACGGTCATTCACGATCTGAAATGCATGTCCCTTGCTCTGACAAGGAGAAACTAAGAAAATAGTGGCCCATGTTACAGCATCTGCTGACACTGTCCCCATGCACACAAGCCAGAGAGACAGACCACTTACAGCAGCAATGCTGGTGTAGGACAAGGTGGAAGCTCCAGCTCCTCAGCATTGCCTTCCACACACATTACATTTAGCCTTAAGGTTGAGTTTACAGCATGAGATATGGAAAACATTCTATTTAGGATGTTGCCTTTTCCCCCTCCCCTTCTCTTCCTTTTAAATTAGATTAAAGTAATGGACAAAAGCCCTCGTTTTATGTGTCACGCCTAATGTGATTCCCACAGCAGCACTGGACTGTTCCTCCTTTAAGAGAAGAAAAGCACACATTGTGCAGGATTGAGAAGTGATTCCTTTGTTCACCGTTAGCACATTTTTGAATTTGGACTTTCCCTTTAGCTACTTTATCACAGTCAATGCATGGGACCAGACTCCAGTCAGTTTAGATTATCTTTCAACATCTCCACAAACCACGAATTCCCAAATCCCAAAGAAGAAAATTAACATTTCATGACTATTGCTGAGCTACCTGAAAATATTAGGAGGTTGTTTCTCAAAAGCGAGGAGGTTTCTCAAGCATTTCCCCTCCATTTCTTTCTGCCCCTTCTCACCTGTGTAAGTCTCAAAATTTGAAAATGCTGAAGAATAACCTCCTCCTTTAGAGGAGCTGAACATGAAAATGTATTTGGAGATTGGGATCATCAGGATCATCCAAATCACCAGAGACAACCTTGCCAGAGTGAAATACCACAGTTTCAAGGGAAGCTCAGCTCTTGATAGGGACAGCCCAGACAGTAATTTGTGTCAGGGTTGATTTTAGTCAGGCTTCTGTTTGAAAACATCAGAATTATTAATGAGCTCACATACTAAGAAAGACAAAAATACTCACTAATACATGAGCACTGTCAAAGACCTTTCTGTAGGACACAAATTACATCCCACTAGGGAGGAAATCCTCATGGTTTTAATATTTCTTTTACTTTCTGATTAAAAGACCAGGCAAAGACATTCTGTTGGTACCTTAGTCCCACAGAATCGGTGTATGAGATTTTAGAGAGGAAATTCTAGCAATTGCTGGGTTTCCCTTCTCTTTCCTTAGCTCTCCCTTCACCCCTGGAAGTCCCCAAAATGACACAGAACCATTTCCACAATGAAGCTCAACATCTGTGTAACAACCTGTATCTTTTCTTGAGGGTTCCATGACTCGGAACACAAAGTCAAGAGACATCAAACCCGATGCTGTAGGAGGGCAAAATATCATCACCTCTATTCCAAGCTGTGATCCTGGTTCCCTTTAAGGAGAACAGGGCACACAGAAGCACTTGCTCCACTTCCAGGAGCCCCTGAAAGCTTTGTGCTTCCATCCTGTTCAGCTTGCTAAAGGCAACACATTCCAAAGCCAGAGTGACATGTTTTTAGGTATGCACTTGAGTAATTAAGCAGCTCTTAATTTCTTTCGCTCATTTTAAGCCAGTTCTTTTCACAGAATCTCATTTTTACTTAGAAACTGAGGAGCAGGGTAGTGTCTAATCAACTAAATCACCTCTGGTTCAGATGTAGGGGGCTTTCTGGTTCACAAAGCTGCACTTTTAAATCAGAATACCTCCCTGATGTGCAATGCACAGTTAGGTGGGAAAGAGATGCCACCGGTGGAAATCCCCAGCTGCCAGCCCCTCACACATACTGGAGCAGAAGGGAATGAATTCCTGATGCAAACCCATCAAATATGTATGTGTTTTGCTGCAAGAGAAATGGAGCAGATAGTCTGGAGATGCAAAATAAGTCAGGAGGAGCCACAGCCACGTGTGAGTCGCTGCCCCTGCACTGTGCAGCCCAACAAACACCGTGGGTTTGCTCCTCACAAGATGTTTCCACTTGTGCTTCAGGGAAATGTCCACAGATTGGTAAAATCAAAGACTTAATGAAGAAATAATTTTCTGCTCTGTTGCAGTTTCAGCAAGCAAGTGCACACATCCCCCACACACCTTCTCCCTCTGCTCACATTATATACGTATATGTATATATTTACATGTGTAGAGAGAGATCTGTTATACACATATTAAAAGGGCAAAATGGGCCTCCTATGCTGAATCAGTTGACCTGGTTAAGGCAGGTGAAGACTGCAGTTCCTATTTAATGGCTGAAAGAGCTTTAGATAATGATAAGAATGTCTTTGGATGAGGAAGCAATGGTATGTATGAGACCAACAAATATTTGGGCTTATCCCACTTTAAAATGACAAAATGGAGGAGTCAAATGGGCAACTGACAGCAACTACAAACAAGCTTTCCCAATTCAAGCTTAGTTATGTGGAATGCACTGGCTAGAGAGGATGACTCACAATTTCACTAAATATTCTAGCATATTTTAGAACATATACTAGAATATTCTATTAGAATTCTACAATATATACTATATATACTAGAATATTCTCTTTCTATTCCATGTCCAAAAGGTTCCTTCTGCTCCCCAAGATACAGTAGCAGCAGCTATTTTTTTACTATTTCAAGAAAGAAGTTTTCTGAATCTGACTGATATTCAGCTTTTCAGTTTTCCCCCCACCCCAAGACATTTCTTGTTTCCTTTACTTATTCATTAGTAGCTTCCTTACACACTGCCTAGATTATAAAGCAGAGAACAGCAAAGCAAATAAACAGAGATTAAATAAAGCTGCAGCAAAGTTAGGTCCTTAAGAATTAAATCCAACCTCTAAACTGCAGAGGCAACTCTTCAAAAGTCACACTAAGTCGAGTATGTACATTTGCAGTCCAACTTCCATTTAAAGTGGATGACAAGTTTAGCAAGGATAATACCCTTCAAATACTGGCTGATTGGAGAGGCAAGGACATTTGCTCAATTTGCACATAGTATTATCCCCCTGGCTTGCTGGGAGTTGATGCCCTGCTGTGAGCTTACAATAAGAGTTTTCCTTCTGAAGTCCCTGATGTGGGAGCATTTTTCTTAAAGATCATGGGAAAGTTTGGTGGGGGTTTTATTTTAAACCACTGCGGCAAAAAAAGTAAAGAAGATTAATTGAGTTTGCTGTACAACTCATCTCGCTGCTTTTGGCTAATTCAGAGTCAGCATATCCTAGAAGACAGACTTCAAATCTCAGATGTGTCCTTCTTAATTATTGTAGCATACTATAAAAGACAAATATTTTTGGGTACTGAGAAAAAGTGATATAGTATTTCAACCTATATATGCTTTTTTTTTTTAGATTTTTCATCCAGTATTAATGCAAATTTATATCCAAAGATAAAATATCCTGGTATTTTTCCTTCTGATTCCTAAACCACTTAACAATCAACATGCACAGCAATGTGTTGATGTGATCTAGTACTGTTTCAAGTGTAAACTTCCACTTGCAGCAGAAGGTTTCAAGCAGATGGTGCTTGGATAGAGCCAATTGATATACAAGTAAACCAGGACATCCTGACAGCTATGGCCAACAGGCTGCATGACAACTCCCAGAGAGCTTATAAGGCAAAGCTCAGTCTTAGGGAAAGGCTAACACTTTCCAGGGAATTCATTAGGACTGTTGGGACAGTCCTAGCTTTTCCTGGTAAGAAAAGCCCACTTGCACTATGACTTGCAAAACACAAGAGATTTTTTTGGATGTGAGCCATCAAAAATTTTCCTGCAATTAATCATTACGTAGTTCATTATTAGATCAGGTGTTTAATTTTCCTGACTGGTCACAAAACAGGGCAGTAATTAAAAAAAATTCCTCATGCTACACAGGAACACATTTTTATTATATCTATTTACTATCACTTTTTTGTTTGCTTAGCATTTACTATTTTCTGGCTCTACATCTTATCTTAACATGAGAATTTTTTTCTTCTTTCCTTCACTGTACAAGCAAAGAGGGGCAGCTTTCAGGGTGTTGCTGCCTTGCTCAGAGCACGTGGAGCACAGTGACCATCTCAGCTATTCCCTGGGAAAGCTGCATTAACCCCCTTCCCTGGGTCAGGCTGCCTCTTCCTCCCACACCTCACCACCACAACCATCTCTGGAGGGAGGGGAGGTCACCAGGGGCCACTGCCTTACTGGGATGGGGATCAGGTTTATTGTGCTGAGCAGCTTTTTCTACTGTGAAAAGGGAAAGAGCTTTCCTGTAACAAGGAAGGGAGCAGGGCTCGCCCTTCACACATGGGAGCAGAGGGATGGCCCACGGCCAAAGCCCTCTACGAATTCCTGCCCCACAGGTGCTCGGGCAGGGATAACCTGGCATGGAGGGTCTCCCAATGTTTTCAGCAGGGCATGAGAACTGGAAAATGGTCACCACATTTACTGCGTTAGTCTGAGCGATGTGCGCTCCGCGATACCCTTGTTAAATATTTCAGCACTTCTGATTAATTGATGGATTTTTAATTTTTAAATACGCTCACATACAATTCTGAATTCATGGCAAGAAACAAAGGACTGGCATAGTTTAGTAACTTGCACTCTGTGAATACTGTACCCTTCTTTTCATGATCCAGATCATCACCTTTCAATACCAGAGGAACAACTTCAATGAATTTCATTTTGAAATATTTGAAAATTTTGAAATATTCTAAGATACTTGGCTTCTCTGAGGCACAGTTTGCCCAAGATTTCTATGCATGTTACAAACACTAAAGAACACCTGCAATACCTACTACATACTGTAGCTTGGGGCTCCTTCAGTGCACAGCACAGGGAAGGTAATACACAAAAACACTGCTTGTACATCCTTAGCCTGCACAATTAATGAGCTGAGACTAAAGCTCCTCTTAATCCCTGGTCTCGTATCTGATTGAAGTACATTGGGGATTACTCCTTTTTTTTTTTTCTTTTTTCAACTTGTTAGTACATACAATTTGTTGTAAAACAGAACAAAACCAGCCAAGCAACACCCCACAATGTAGCAAATGGGATTCAGTTTCCTTCTGTTAACCACCTTACTGTGTTCCAGGAGGACTGAAAGAGAACTGATTTATTCTGTGGTTTGGGGGAAATTGGAGTTGGCTGTCGGTCCATAACCATATTTGTGTTGACAGCTATGGGGAACTCCCTGAAAGGTCTGCTGAAAAAGAACCAAAACTGATAAATAACCACATTTATATCCTTGAACATCATCTTTTTGCAGGGGTTTGTCTGCTTGTTTTTACTAAGACAGTTTCTTCATAGAAAACAGAGTCTCAAAGGATAATTCACGTGATCACACCCTCACCTGTATACTTTGAGATGGCTTTGATCAGACCTTTTACCAGTGTTCAGCAAACCTGGAGATCAGGTGGGATTTACACACACTCATAAGAGACACTACGAGCCACAAACAGCACAAAATGTAGACAGACCCAAGAGACAGGGGATGGAAAAGCAAGGTTTATGTCCCCATTGTACAGACCAGGAGCAGAGACACTGAGAAACACACACTGGAGATGTGCAGAAAAGCCACGTGAAATCCATTCACCTTGAAAAGTTCACACCAGTGGAAGGACCAACCACTGCTGCTGGTGTTTTCCAGATGGCAAGTGTGACCCAAAGCATCACCAAAAAGGATGACTCTACACTTCATACGTAACTTTCAGGTATTTACACTCAAGTTCTTTCAGTGAATACTTTTCCCAGGGAGACTCCCCCCACTCGGGGGTTGGCAGCATCCCACACGGTGTGCTGAGCCAGGGCATTCCTGCACTGCACTCCCTCCTGCTGTCAGGAATGCCCAGAGTGATGTGGAGTGGCCCCCGGGGGGCAGCCACTCTCATCTCTACTACATGAATAGAGAAACAGCCTTTGACTGAGAAATGAAAGCTGACAGTCAGTGGGACTCCTCTTGTCCTCATCTGCACAAGCTTTCACATCCAATCCTACTTCAAATGCAGAAATTTAACTACGGGGCTCTTCACTTTCATCTGGAAAATAAAGCTGCAGCTCTGGATCCCTGCTCTTTATTTTGAGGCTGGGTTTGTCAGAAGGGTTTTTGTTGTTTTTACACCAGCACTCAGGGTCTCAGCAGTGTTCTCCTGATCAACTACTACACACACAACAGCACAGGCTGAGCAGGTGATTTACTTACTGCAGAACATGCTGCAGTGCTGGACAGCAGTGACTTCATCTCTCTAAGTTTATAGCTGAAGAGTTTTGGAGGCAATTCTTCACGTCCCTGAGGGCAGATGAAAATGATTCATCGTGCAAAAGTACTGTTATCCCACCATTACCACCGTGGTCTTATTTCACTATTAATTGGTGCTTGGAGCAGTGCTAATGAACTCTGAAATGAGCTTGTTCACCTATCCCTTGGCCAGGACAGCTGGAGAAAGGTCACTAAATGGAAAGATGTATGAGAGGCACAAAATTGCAGAACAGAGCAATGCATCCAAGCCAAAAACCTCTTCATGGTCTCCTCACCTGACGTGCAAACACTCAGATATTTAGAAGAGTGCTCACACCAAAGAAAACTGCAAAGAGCTAAGAATTCTCCATCAAGTAATATAATGACTCCTGGGGCAGCTGCCCTGCTGAGATCCCAGGGATACACATCCAGCTGCTAGGAAACCAGTTCTATTTGCTGCACACTTAAACCGAGGGAGATAGGAAGCAGAAACATATGCTTCATCAAAACCAGAGTCACAGCAGGACTCAGAAGGAACCATATGGTAGCTACTTTTAAATATAAAGTGCAGGGCCATTCTATTAATGCTGATGTAACGCTGCAATCTCTAGTTTATACCCTTATTGATCTTGGATGCTTGTACAAATAATTGAAGCAACACTGAATTTCCAATTTTGTTGCTTATTCAGTTCTGTTTCATGGTTCCTCTAGGCAGGTTACAATTTCTATGCATACATTATTTATTATCAGATGTATGCTTTTCCCATTTGCCCATCATTTATGTGCATTAACTCCTTAATTACTTGCAGCTTGAAACCTGCAAGTCCTGTTTGTCCTATTTTTAGTGTTGACTGGCACAGTCAGTGAAAGAAGCTGCAAAATAACAGCATGAATAAAGATTTATGAAATCTGAAAATTAAATTAGTGAATTCATTACCAAATGATGCTTTTTGACTGAATTATGAAACATATGTGAAGCCTTAACACACTCTAGAAACACACAAAGCAGCAGAGTTATTCTGTAGTTGTAAATTGACTGAGCACAGCCACCGACTTTGATCACAGAATTATAGAATGGTTCAGGTTGGAAGGGACCTTAGTACAGATTCTCTGGCAGTTCATACTTATATCAAAATGCTCTAATCAATATTTAGCAGCTAAAGCAACCACTGTCACGAAAACATGTAAAAATGGATTTGTACAACCTTCAAGGATGATGCAGTATCTGAAACAATTCCAGGCAAAACAGGCTTTTTAGAAATCTTACATCCTAAAACCAGCTATGGGCAGACTTTTTTTTCCTTTGTAGCAGTAAAATGCTTAGAGAGAGAAATGATTTCCTGATTTGCCAACATAATGCTCTTGTAGGAATGAAGCTGCCAGCTGACCTAGAGGGAAAAAGTCAGCACGGGTTCATGTACCATCTTTTGAAAAGCAGACCTACTTGCACAGCAAAACTGCTGGTTCAGTTGCACAAATGGCAGCCAGACACATGCTAACACAGCAGTTTTATGACATAGGAATACATTAACATTTATCAAACCAAACCACAATTAATTGGGTGCCACCAGAAAAAAGTTTCCCTGCCCACAGTGGAACAAGAAAAGATCTCCTGTGGATTTGTGCCCTACATCCCATACACAGCCTCCATCCATTATTAACAGTCCTTGCTCTTTGTCCTTCTCAGTGACATATTCCCAGTAATCACTCACACTGCCACATCCCCCGTTACCCCCAAGGCCCTGAAGACTTCACCACTTCTCTACTACCTCACTACTCCTGTTAAAATCCCCCTCCCCAGCAGTATTTCTCTTCAATTATCCAGCATTTCTTTCATATGTTCTTGAACAATCTCCAGTGTTCTCATCACAGCCCGAGGTTGCATTTCCCTCCATGAGTTGTTCCCTCCAGTTTGAACACCTTCCCTTCAGGCATCCAGAGACTTTCATTAGCCTCACTGAGCCACTTCTAGAGACTGGATGCATCTGCTCTGCCTTGAGATGTCTTTGAAATTGGTAAATGGGTTCAAAAGATACTGGAAGGAGGTAGAGGAGAAGGTGAACTAGCAGACAAAAGGAGAAACAGGATTATCAAAAACGTTTAAGTTGCTTAGGAAAGTAACTTAAATACATGAAAGAAGGTGAAGCAAATGTAACACAACATTTCCCAGCACATCAGGAGAAGAGAGGCTCCCTGAGCACCAGGGCTAGAAAGAACTGAGAAATCGCAGAAACAAGATTTTCCAAGATTTCAAATCCAGTATGGCCGTTCCACCTGATTTAGCAATGTGCTGCTGTACTTCCATGAATGCAAGAGACAGAGTATTTCCAATCACTACCTTTGCAGGTTTTCTCTGCTTTTACTTAGAAATATTCAGCTTGTTCAGACACTTTTTTGTCATTCAGGCTTATCTGTTCTGAAGCAGGTGACTGTGCCTGTCTTACATCTCTTCATCATGTTTGCAACTCAGCCCATCAACTGAGGAGGAATTTCCTGGAGGAGGAGAAGGCTTGTGACATCCCACAACCTGGCAATCTCATACACATCTTTGTCAAGGTGCAGCTGGACAAAGACCAGCTCTTGATCCTGTTTCACATCACAAAATGCAACTGCTGACAAGAGAAGGGCAAGAGGACCATTTCCATTCCTTGGTTACTGGCAGGTCAGATCCAAAGACTTATCTGTGACTTATCAACCCCTGTGACTCCGCACTGTCCGATGCCGCTGTGTCCAACCCAAAGGCAGCACCGGACTCACCTCCGGAAACAATTCAGCCTTTGCTGGCACTGAAAAGCAAAACCCACAAAAACAATGGGAACGGTTTTGGGTGTTCACAGCAGTACAGGAAAGGGAAATGAAATCCAAAAATTAAGTGAAGTTTCTACTGGGCTCCTTGCCACCTCCCCCGTCCGTTTGACTTGAGAGCACAGACCTTCACACTTTGAATTCCAAGGCAGAAAACCACAGGGGGAAATCTTCCCCGTCGGTGGCAGGAAGCCATTGCTGAGGGTTGGTAACTGTTGTCTGGGATTAAAGCTGGAGCCCTGCACATCTCTCTTAAAAGCTACCATGGTTTAGATTTACATCTAAGAGTCGTCGGCAGCAAACCTCTCTATGAGGTTGAAAAATCGTGCATTAAAACACAGTAAACTTACTACTCTAAATGTATTCCCAAATCGTGTCAACTGGTTATTTCTCCTTGTCTTAGTTCCCCAGCACGGCCTTACAACAAGGAGGATTTATTCAAGTAAAAAAGATCCCATCTTATTGACATGGGGTGCCCAGCATAAGAAGGCATGGACCTCTTGGAGTGAGTCTAGAGGAGGCCATGAAGATGATGAGAGAGCTGGAGCAGCCTTGCTGTGGAGACAGACAGAGTTTGGGTTGTTGAGCCTGGAGAGGAGAAGGCTCTGGGGAAACCTTAGAGCCCCTTCCAGTATTTAGAGAGGCTACAAGGGACACAGAAAGTGACTCTGGACAAGGGCGTCCACAGAACAAGGAGGAATGGCCTTAAACAGAAAGAGATTCAGAGGTTTAGATTAGATATTAGGAAGAAATTCTTCCCTCTGAGGATGGAGAGGCACTGGAACGGGATGCTCAAATAAGCTGTGGCTGCCCCATCCCTGGGAGTGTTCAAGGCCAGGATGGATGGGGCTTGGAGCAACCTGGGATAGTGGAAGGTGTCCCTGCCCATGGCAGGGGGGGTGGAACAAGCTGGTCTTTAAGGTCCCTGCCAACCCAAGCCATTCTGTGATTCTATGATTTCCAATAATCCTGCAGGATGCACTGAACTTGGTTGTTGGCCTGCAGAGCACACATACCCCTTCTCTAGCACCCTGAATGCCCCCAGAGCAGCATGTTTCAGTAGGCAGAATATAACAAGCTTTCTTTTCTCTGAGCATTGAACATCATCAGCCAGAAGAGGTGGGAGACTCCTGTGAGCTCCGAGGTATCACAAGCTGTGAGACTGATGACTTCAATTAGGAGGTAAGACCAGCTTAACTAACCTAAAGTAAGGAATATATTCTTTCTGCAGGATGAGTTTCTAAAATGTATGTTTCTGAAAAGCAAGAGAGCTATTGGTGCGTTCAGGGCTGCGAGGGAGAGAGAGGTGTCAAAAGCAAGAGTCCAAGCTGTACCTGCATTCCAATTTGGATGCACTCTTCAGATGCTCTCCTGGGATGGGGCTTCCCTGTTGCATTGGCAGCTACTAAATACAGGCCAGGAAAGAGCTACAGTGGCAGCAGATGAAACTCTGTTCCCTCAAAACACATTTCTGTGAACCTTGGGCTCAGCCTCTGCAGAATCACTCCTATTACTAATTCTTGCTCTTGCTTTTGCTATGGTAGCACAGTTAAATTGATTCTTAGTGTTATTAGCTCAATACAGCCACAGGTTTGTATGATGAGGCAAGGGGGAAAAAGGGCAAGATAGGAATTATGGAGGAAAAAAAAAAGTCTTTTCATTGATTGGATTGTTAGCTTACTGTGAAGATAAAATATGCACGTTCTGTACGAGGCCTTTGCTGGCCATGAATGGAGCACAAAGAACTAAATAAGCATTAATTACCAGGAGCTAAGATTAGTCTCTCCTAGCCTGTGGTAAACACAAAGGTGAGTTTTAATAGAGGAGCAAGGAGATTAAGCAACATGAATTCTGACAAGAGCCCTAAGAAAGGGGCAAGTAAATTATCCCTTGTGATCAAAAAATAGAAAATGAAGAATTCATTATGGCTTGCCTTGAAAAAGCTACAGCCTCTTCATAAAAATTCAGCCTAGGACAAAAAGGCACTATCACATGTATTCTGCAGTCGTAAAGAAACTACACACTGATCTCCAAAATTCCTGAGTCCTATTTACTTGTGACCAGGAAAGACATTTGTTAAGTATGAGCATTGCTGCCTAAGTCAATACCCTCTGGAGCTTATAGTGTGTGTTTCTTTCAGTGCCTCAGTTCCACTGACACCAACTGCTGTACAGTCAAACAAAAATGCCATACAAGAGGAAAAGCATGTGATCCACTTCTGAACATTTTCTTTCTAAACACTTATTGTTTAAACTGAAAGAACTCAATCATACAAGCTAAATAGAGCTAAGAGCAACCATAAATATGCAAGGGTCTCAGCAGAAGAAAATAAATTTAAAAAAAAGGCATGCATCTATCCAAAAGATCTGGTATAAGGAATATGTATAAATAACCATATATATAAGAATATATATATATCAAATACTTTAGACTCAAAAGAATGTCTCGCTTCTACAAATTACCAGGCATGACAAAGTTCAGCACTTTTGGAGAATGTGAATTTTGCTCATATCACCTAAGAGCAGATGGAAGCAGAGCTGGAAGAGAGGACAGAAGAGAGGGAGAAGCAACAAGGCAGGCTGCAGAAGGAGAATATTCTAATTTTCCAGCAGCAGATGTTGGCCAATTTATACAGCTCATGAGAAATACAAGTTAGAAAATAATGTGGAGCACTTGGAACAGCATTTAGCTCTTGTGTATGGTGCTCATTTCCCTTTGAATCTCTTAAGTAAAGCTAATGAAGCACTAACGAAGCTGGTTTCCTCTGGCTTTTTCTTTAGTGGTCGGAGATGCTGGAGTACAGTAAAATATGAGCTTCCTTTGACTTATTTTTGCTTGTTTTTACGTGGTGGATGCATTGACAGGTTTAAGAGAGAATGGGCTGCTACTGCTATTTCTTTTGTCGGCAAAAGATAAATCTGATTTATCCCTTCCATCTAGAGGACAATATTCACCAAACTTGCAAGAACCACAGAGCTCACCAGTGAGATAATGGTTAAAATAAGCCAAAAGATGAAGTAGAATAAAACAGAATAGATTCAGATGCTGGGAGGAGTGGGGCAAGGAGGCTAGAAAGGGCAGGCAAACAGGAGAAAACACCACCAAAGTGAATTAAATTGTGCAAGTCCCATTTCCTTAGATTAAAATGCATGACTTTGGAAGGAGAGAAAGGTTATAAGGGGGAAAGCTCAAGGAGACACATCAAAACCACATGTAACTGATGACTACAACCCACAATGGGTACAGAAAAATGTTTTCTAACTCATGATTAATAGAAAGATTAAGAGAAACTAATTTCTCTCCAAAAAATTATCTGTTAGAATGCTGGTTTTTAGAACTAGGCCATCATTCAACAGAGAAGCATATTAAATATTATTCTTCTCCAGGCTTTGAGTGGTGAAGATTTTTTTCATGTGGTTACAAGAAATGCAGAGGACTCAATACTTCTGCAATCCTTCCATGGCTTTGCTACTGAGTTACAGCATAAGGGAACAGAAGTCAAATCCTTTCACTCCAGAGCTCCCAAAATAAGTCCAATCGACCTCCTTTAAAAAAACCTGGTTGGCTTTTCTCTATTTTCATTTCCCACCAACAGGAGGTTCCTCTGAGACAGCACAGAAAAGCAGAAGGCAGCTACTGAATCACTATCCATGCTTTCACTCATATTTAAAGTATACACAAAAAGTAATAAACACACCACTTAGGAAATACTAAAAACCCCCAAATACCACTCTGCCCAACACAGAAAGGCACTTGGAAATGAATGGAAGAAAATCACTTTGGAACAAAGTCATGTTTTGCTCATAGATAATATCATTAACTTAAAACCAAAACAAAACAACACCAAAAATCAAGAAAAGCTACTTTTGTCTTTCTCAGATATATATACTAATAGCATTATTATATAATAACAATATTAAATATAGAATACTTATATATTAATAATAATAAATAAGCATTAAATATCTTAAATAGCATGTCCTTTGAATGCACTCATATTATTGATTTCCTGCAAACACCCCTTTCCCACAGCACAGTCCTGTTTTCACTTCTCTCCCCCCCGAAATCACTGTAATAACTCACCTCCCAGATGACTTTGAACCTCAAAGACTTGAGACAAAACTACCTCAGCACAGTTGTGCACTGAGCCTACCAGAGAAGAAGTTAATTGAGTATTTGCTGGGCTCACCCATTTCTTCAGTAACTTTGTCACCTGAAATCTACTGTTCTGCAGGCATTTCCAATTACAATAAAATTATCTGGTTCAAAGCTCCATATTACTGACTTTCTTGGTTCACTGAGATGTTTTTGATGTTCCCAAGTCACTGTGCAAGTTGGTTCCTCTTCTACACCTCTTTCCAGTTACAACTTTCCAAAGCACACGTACACTGAGGTGCATTCATTTCCATACATTAACCAGTGTCCTCTGGACAGTATTCTGCATCCATGAAATTGATTTATTCAAACCCACCAGCAGCAATTTAGTATGAGAAAGATGTGTTTGTGGCTCTAACAGGAGAAGGAAATAAGAGCAGAATAATTCTGCCTCTTCTTCGTCACACTTTTCAAAAACACCCAGGGCATTCATCACACAAAGCACATCTTTCCACTAACAGCATATTCTTCATATATATGCACATTTACCCCAGACTATAGTTAATTATTTCCCCAGTAAAATGATTTCTATACAAATTTAAATAATGCTTCTAGTTTAGTGAAATGAAACACACGCACAAAAATAACTGTAGTCTCAGATATCCGGAGCAGATGCTGATATTTTTTCATTTCTGGAAGCGTATGGCAGAAAAATAAAATGACCCCATTTGTGTCACCTCCACCCCTGGGCAAGTTCTCAGGCTCTGCCCCTGAGCTATGACATAACCCTGCCCCAAAGGGGCTCTGCTGCCAACCCTGACACTGCCAAAATCCGGGGGCAGACCTCGAGGGCCACAGAAGTGCCAGTACTGAGTGTTTGTGAGGAAGAACACACCCACTGCACTCATCTCGAGTTTTCCCTTCTTCTGTGAGAAGCTGCTGGAAGCTTCCCCCACATCCAACAGAGCCAATGCCAGCTGGCTCCAGGGTGGGAAAGCTGTGGCCAAGAACGAGCCCATCAGCAGTGGTGCTGGTGCCTCTGGGATGATGCCTTTGGGAAGGTGGAAGTTACTGCATCCAGAGAGAGCAGTGAGAACACACGACAAGAACAGCTCTGCAGACACCCAGGGCAGTGAGGAGGAGGAGGCAGGAGGTGCTCCAGGCACAGCCCATGGAAAAGACCAGGATGGGGCAGCTGGTCCCCTGCAGGTCCATTCCCTGTGTGCCATCTGGGGGGAGGAGAAAGAGAAAAATCCGGAGTGAAGTGAAGCTCAGGAAGAAGGGTGGGGTAGAGGGAAGGTGTTTGAAGATCTGGGTTTGTTTCTCATTACGCTGCTCTGACCTTATCGGTAAAAAATTGAATTAATTTCCTCAACTCGAGCCTGTTTTGCCCGTGATGGAGTGACCTCTCCCTGTCCTTATCTTGACCCACAAGTCTTTTGGTGTATTTTCACTCCCCTGTGCAGCTGAGGAAGGGAGTGAGGGACCATCTGTGGTGGGCACCTGGTGGCCAGCCAGGGTCAACCTCAACCCACCACAACTGCACTTGAGATAAAAGCTAGATTTGGGTATGAGAATGTAACTGTTTATACAAATAAAGCCAGTATTTGGCATGCAAAGATCCATTTATAGATCTCTAAGCCTGATTAGATGCAGAAAGTTCTGAACCATAAAATAAAGGGGGGGAGTTAAACCACTTTTTTATGAGGCATTTGAAGGTGATGCCCACATTACAGTTCATAAAAACAAACATAAACCCAAGGCCTCCTCACTCCTGGAAGCCCCGCTGCAAACGTGAACCTGAAGGAAACTGGACAATAGAAGGGCAGCACTTTGTGAGAAACCTCAAATTATGTTAAACATTTTTTCTTACATGTCTCCTTCGTACAGGTGCTCCCAATTTCCCCGTGGTAAGCACAGTCTATGGTAGAAAACACTGATGATGGTTGCTTAAATACATGTTCTTCCACCAACTGCAATATGGGGATTTAATGACAGAATTCAAGTGATTCATGATTCACTTCTGCATCTCAATCTAAGCCCTGAAAAGCTTCCGTCCTCATCTTTCTCAAGAAATGTGCAATTTGACACATAAATGAATATTCAGACGATGAAGTGAACAAAAGCATCTCAGAGAACACCAGACTGCAAATGCTGCTCCATTTTGGGAGATGGAGAGTGGCAGATAATGACACCCTTTCTCAGTTTCTCATCGCTGGGCAGCATGGAAAAGGCTGGGATGACACGACACCCACGCCAGAGGCCAACCCAGGGCAAAAGTAAGGTCTTACAGCCCAGAATGCCATTGTGTTAAATACCACTGCGTCAGTCACACGTGCACAGCGCCAGCCACACACAGAGGTGTGTGTTCAACTCAGCACTTCTGATGAAAATGGTCATTTTCAGCCAACATCACAGTGACTTGGCCAAAGGAACACCCATCCTGATGTCACCCCACAGGGCAGGGAACACTAGTGCTGGTTCACACGTGCTGATGGCAACAACTTTAAGTACAAGTATTTCCAAATACAATTCCAAACTTACTTTCCAATTCTTCCCGGGCTACACAAAAATGGGTTTTAAACAAAAATCTGACCAGAGACACTGAAATGCTGCATGTAGAGTGCTACACAATATTTACACCAAGAAATGACTACACAGTATGCACAGTGCAGGGAAGGACAAGGTAGGAAGTGATCTTTTATTAAAGGGCTCAAGACAAAATGATTCTGGCTGCTGAGACAGGGTTTAATTTTGTTTCTGTCATGTGCACTGGATTA
Organism: Calyptomena viridis; assembly: GCA_013390005.1. Classification (NCBI taxonomy): domain Eukaryota; kingdom Metazoa; phylum Chordata; class Aves; order Passeriformes; family Eurylaimidae; genus Calyptomena; species Calyptomena viridis. Next base: position 188,481 of record WEIV01010809.1, on the reverse strand, counting down.
AATGGCTTGGAAGTGTTCCTATCACAAGGTTAAAACACAAAAAGGTTGCTCAGAGCAGGTTGATTCTTTAAAGGCATCAGTCACAAAACTGGGAATAATTTTATCCCATCAACTCTTCTCCCTGTTGCATCCTTGAGGAATCTCCCAGAACAACATCCACCCATGAGCAAAGCAGAATTACTTTGCTTCATGTTGAAAACCAACAGCCTTTCAAATCCTGAGAGCAGCCCACATAGCTTAGGAGACAACATAATTTAGGGGGTTTGCTTGCTTCTGGGTCTAATTTTGGAACATCTTGAAAATGCAGTTCCAGGCCATCCATAGGGCACATTCTCAATCATTAGGACTTTAAAAAGCATCTCAGATCAGGTGCTTAGATACAAAAACATCCAAATCAGACATTGCAAAAATGTTTTATGGATATGTGTGCACTTACAATGAACTGCATTTCTAAACATCTTCTGTTGGCCAAAACTAAGAGGTTTAGATGGATTAAATTTTATTAAGCTGGTCCAATATATGAGGACTATTATCACAGCCTGTATTAATGGTATGTGGATCTTGTAAGAGTTTCACAGTGACTATGTAATTATTAAAAACATTCTTCAATAACATATCCCAGAGGGCCTGAAAGTCTATTTTTAGAAGCACAAAGGCAGATTTTATTTATTTGAACTCACTACTGCTAGATCTACCTTATTCATTCACCACAAATAAAAGAGCCTTTGCTAAGTGATGATACAGATGTTAAAAAAAGGAAAAAAAAAGGAAATAAATCAAGTTTGCTCTAAATCTTTGAGTTATTTAGCTGCCTCATTCTCCATGAATTTCTTAAATGGTGTAATTGCCATTGACCTCCCCTGTCATTTAGGCTCTTAAATATGCAGGGAAGGTCAGAGCCAGTAAATGGCCAGCACCCTTGACTGAAGCACATTGATCAAGGCCAGTTTAGCACTTGCTTAGTTTAGCAGATAAAGTGTGGCAGTCAGCATTTCTAAATAAATTATACGATTTCCAGATAGTGAAGTACGATTTCCATAAACGTGATGACTCAGCATCTGAGAGAGAGGAAACCAGAAGTAAATCTCAAGAGTTTTACGAGAGGCCAAAGCATAATTTAGCCTGTCTTTTTACTACCTCCAAATTCCCCTAAAGAATTGGGTAAAATCAAAGAGCACTACTAACAATTAGAGTGGTTTGGGTTGGAAGGACCTTAAACATCATCTCATTCCATGGGCAGGGACACCCTCCACTAGAGGAGGTTGCTCAGGGCCCCCATCCAAAGACACAAGTTGTACAAAAGCACAGGAGACTTAAGTTTGCAGCACTTCTCTGGAAACACAAGTGTTCTGCTCAAGTATTTGCTGGGATGTTATATTTAGAAGCTATTTATTGAAAGACAAAGATCTGAAAAAGACATTTTAAGACTCGCTTTATTTACAAGTGGCAATCTGTTTTTCTGTTGAATAGATGAGCTCTAAGGTCAGGTGAACTGTCCAAAAAGAACTGTGGTTTCTAATTTCATTAGGCACATTTTTGTTAAGAGTTTCCAGTAGGTATATCTCCTGTTATCTGTCCCTTTGAGATAACATACATTTGTTATTTCTTATGATATTCTGACCCCAAGGGACCTCGAAAAACTTTTCTTTTATTTTTTTTTAAATTTACATAAAACCAAAACTCGCTGTAACTTCTGTAAAAAGAAGTGGTAGAACTGGCAGCCACTACTGGCTGGGACCAATCTTCCCTAATACAGCAGTTCACCAGCTCCTGAATTTTTGCCTGACTTAAAGGAAAAAAAAGATGAATCCTACCACTCTGTGCATTTTTTTTTCTTCTCTAACATCACCATCTAGGCTCAGCTGCTGTATTAGCAAAGCCTCAAACATATCAAGGTCCAACAAGGTTCATGGACTAGAGAAACACTCCCATCAAAGACAAGGCTGCAAGTGGAACCACCAACATCAGGCACCACAATGTAGCTGTGAAGGCTTCAAAAGCAGCAAAGCTGAAACTGTTGCCTTAACTGACACCAAAAAATCCAAATATGAGATATATAAAACTACCAAAAGTTATACATAAGGAATGTTATTTAAGAACATGGTACATTCATGTGTTTTGCCCTGACTATATGCTGCTCATGTACAGATGAATTCAAAAGAAATAGTTTCTTGGTTGCTCCTTAAAAATCTCCTTAGTTATGTGGCAACTACAACCATTCACTCTGCAAAATCCAGTCCCTTTCTGCTTGTTTTGTTGTTCATCTGTAAGAAACTGCAACTTTTATTATTCAGGTAGAAGGACAGTAATGCAGACAGAGAATTTAATTATTTCCTGTGTTTCAGACTGAACTGGGGAGACTCCAATTCATCCTTCTAAGGTAATGATGCATTTAACCATTTATTAAAATTTCCAAAGCTTTCCCCAAAGTATTATGCAGTTCTAACAGCTATGATATAGGAAAACTGACGTGGAGACAGCTGGGTTACATGGATTACCAGACCTGCTATATTTGACGTGAAAAATCCTGCCTTGTATTTATTTGCTGTGACTTCACCTGTTCCTACTCACTTGTAGTTTCTGCATCATATCCTGCCAGTAGTGGATATCCCCACCAGTGGCACTTGCAGTAACAGTTCATACATGAACAATAGTAGCATATAAATTTAGGAAAACAGCAGGAAAAAGTCCACCTTGCTTACAGCTACATTAATTACACAAACATTTGCTTTTGCAGAGACCAGGGTAGCATTTCTGTGATGGTTAGAAAGGCTGAGGGGAAAGAAAAGAGCATTCTCCTCTTCCTGAGGCAGGGATGAGGGCAGGATTCAGGAATGCACTTGAGCACATACTCACTTTTAAGGATATACTCAAATACCAATTCAGTCAAGAGGAAACAAAGGGTGCAGACATGTGCTTCATCAAGCATGGGTAATATTTCCTTCCCAAAGGTCAGGTTTGGACCTTTTCATGCTTTTTAGCTTCACTGATATCAAATGTTTTTTTCAGGCAATTGCATTTAATAGCATTTTAAAGTGAAGAGCTGGAATACAAACTTAGCATATCTGTGAACTCCACACCACAGAGATCCTGCCATCAACTCCCCCAAACATTTTGCAGCACTTGTGAAATGCGTTACCCAACTAAACTGGGCATATAAAGCAGAAATTGGGAAATTCAAACATGCCAAGCATTGTTAAAATAACTCCTAACCCCAGGTTTATCTCATTTTGAATTTACTGTAAAGTTAAAGCATGGACTTACTGGTACAGAACAGGTAATGACCTTCCACAGAAAAGCAAGTCAACATTGGTTACAAGTTTCTGACAAGAAACATTAATTTAGATGCCGCAAGATTTATGTCCTTGCCACCGATGGATTCAAATTAAGTTACTGGCAATTAAAAAAAAAAATCATTAAACCAATACATTTTCAGATTCACTGTCATTTGATGGGACGTTTCCTGGCTGATGATCAAAATCTCAGGGATCTATCAGGCACTCAAGGTGAAGATTTTTTGTCTTTTACCGAGTTTTAGGAACGGGAATAAACCTAAGACTAAAAATCACATCCGGAAATTTGCAAAACTACAAACTTTTGGTTGCAGTATTTGAAGGAGAGGTTTGCTTTTATAAAAATCCATTTAATTAAAAATCTAGAGGCAAACCATTCATGCTGAAGTTTCTCAAAGTCTGGGTTTTCTCCAGACACAGGCTTTGATCAGCCATGGAACTGACACACTAAAAGAGGACATTTTTCAAGACAATCTGACCATGCAGGCAAAATCCACTTATGGTGGTTAATATAAGTCAACAAGCTCCAATTTAGAAAAAAAAATAATTCTATTACCACAAACAATAAAACCTCAGGTTTAAACTATTCATATTCCTTTAACTTCACAGAGAAAAAACACAATGCAGTTTTCCCCTCGTGGAGGTCAAAGCTTTAGTCATCATAAGAACTGCCACTGCTCTGTCTCCTGTTCTGGAGAATTTAAGAGCTACTACAGCTTTCCATGCAGCAAGTGATGGTCTTCAGGAGAACTTCAACCCCTCAAAAAAAACCGTTATGATTTACCAAAACAACAGCAAATAGTCTCATTCAAGTCAGAACCTCCAAAAATCATCAGCCCATCACCTCAGATGGATTACTAAGCACCCAGGACCAGTCAGTGCAGACCTGCTGGAGCTGCCAGATCTCTCCTTATCAACATGCAGTACGTGGATGCTCCAGGGTTTTGGATAAGCCTCAGGGAACATCAAGATAAGAAAACAGCTGCTTTCCTCCCTAGGAAACCTGCTGTCATTTTGACCACGGAAAGAAAGAGGTTCTCCATGGACACGTGGATATAAATCTTTAACCAGTTAGCAAACTGAAAGCTTACCAAACAGCTCTGCATATTTACATTTGGATATATACACCCAGTGTATATGTATCTTGGAACAGATTTGTAAATGTTTCCACTGTGTACTGCTCGTAAAATCTCACCACTTGGAAAAGTGCCCTGAATGCCACGTCACTGCATTTGCTGCCAGGGGAAGAAGGGGGCTAAGAAAATAAGCACCAGTAGGAGAACACAGTGTGAGAACCAAGTTTTTTACAAGGGGGGCCACCTTCAGGTTTACACTTTTTGGTAGTGACCTCCAAGAGAAATGAGTGGGGAAGAGGAGAGAAAAGGAAAGGCAGGTGGCTCAAAAAATGATGTATCCAGACCGATGACAACTTTTCACAACAAGGACATCACAACTACAGACGTAGACACTGAAAGCCCAACTTGCATTTGATTGAACATCTGCTATGAGAGAAGATGCTTTCAGCACAATCAAGATGGATTTTTAATTCAATGAACATAGACATCGGAAGGACTAAAATTCAAATTTTTCTTAAGTTACAGAGAAAGCCTCATTCTGTGTTTTGATTTTTGTTGCATTTATCCTCATAAGTGTTTTGAAAATACCTGCTGTCTAACTAGTTGTGCAGATGCAGAAGGCAGCAATGGAAGTTACCTCCATTCTAGGGAGGATTGTGCCTGGCAAGAGGCCATCCTTAGCCCTGCATAACTGAATCTGGCATTCTCTTTTCCCAATAACACTGGAAACCAGAGTTTCCAAGCTGGAACACTCACACAATGTGTGGAGCATCACCAAGTGCTCTGCTTGTGCTGGGTGGAAGCAAGAGCAGCCCCTGGTTCTGACCTGGGCAGTGAGGTTAAAACAGGTATTAAGAGATGACCGGCCGTGGCTTATTCCTGCAAATAAGAGGAATTCCCAGCTCTTGTCATTAGGACAGTAAAGCTTCACTTTCCATTCATCCCAAATGTGTTAAATGCCATTTTTGCCCTCAATTCAGCCACATAAGGAAATTGTGACACCGTGTATTGAAGATCACACAGGTTTTTATGAAAAGGATTTTTAATTCAAATGGATGACAGATAGAAAAGAGACTTTAAAGCTTCTGAATTGTTTATGATAAATAAATATATGCCTGTACAAGTTCATTTCATGATAAAAAAAATATTGGACAAGAGTCAGCAGAGTTGCACAAGGAAGGAAACATCATCCAACACACCTACAGAGGCCTATCAGAAAACTTTCCTTTGCTTTTCTACACCCACTCACATGCAATTCACTTTTTTTCCTTTTAAGCAAGGAGAAAACAGCTATAGAGATAGTATTAATCTTTGCTTGATTAATTCAAGAGATGTAGATGACCTCTGTACACACTCCCAGTTAAAACCTGCACATCAATTCCTTTGGAGAAGCATTAAATGCAGTGCTTGTACACCAAAATAACCACCCACCCAGAAAAGGGATGTCAAAGGCTACTTCATCCAATGATGATGTGCAAGACCTCTGTGGAGCATTATAAAGCCATTGAGAGCTGACAACTCAAATACAGACAAGTGAAAAGACTTCACACCCTCTCACCACAGCAGTGGCACATTGGTCACTGCTGCCCTTCACTGCCTTGCAGGACAGGAGACTTAAAAGGTGACAAATCCAGCAGCTTCACCATTAATTCTTTGTTCTCCCTTTCCCTGGGCCAGCACAGCTGTCACCCACAGAACAGAACCTGTGCCCTGCCCTGGGTTGTTCCCCACCACACCAGCACACTGCTGACAAGCTCCAGTGGGTAACTCAGCTGAGATAAGACCAAAACCACAGAAATCCAGCAATTCCTGCAGGATCATTGTTACCTTGTGGCAGTTCCTCAGCCCATGTCCACGCTCAGCTGCAGGTACCCTCACTCTGGCACAGTGGAGGAGGCAACAGGGGAGGAATGTGGACAAGCTGCCAGGGAAGGTGGGACTGTTTCTCTTGGCAGCTTGTGCCAGTTAAAAGCAACTATTATTTAAGGCCATAATAATTGCAAGATGAAGTATTTTTTGAGATGTGTTTGTTTGGTTTCCCCACTTTTATCTGAGCTAAAGGAATACTGAAGTTGAAGTTTAATAAAGACTAAACCACTGGCGTCCTTTGAGTTACTCTAAAATCAGGTGTGTTCCTTCAGCCACCACCACCAGCGGCCCTTCCTTCCTTGAGGGAGAACAGCAAATCTTCCCAGCTACTTTTTAAATGGCACAGGTTACCTGCAGCACCAAAAGAGACCCTTCAAATCGTATGAAGCATAAAATCCACATCTCAGAGTTGTTCACTGTAACTGGAGCAGTGGCAGAAACTGGTGCCAGCTTTGTCCTGCATGGGACTACAAAACAGATTAACAACATTCTTTATGTTCTCTCTCTGTCTCATGCACATTTTATCCTGGGTGTTGCAATACTCCATCTCTGCAGCCACTGGTAGCTGCCTATCCCCAGCTGAAGCAGTTGCATTTTGGAAGTAAGTTAATTAATCTTTTTCATGGGCCAAAAATTCTCATGATTTTCCTCAGGGACATAAATACATTACAGAGTTATTTTTAAAACCATGTATCAGTCTGAATAAGGATTTCCTCAGCTTTCTGACACTGATATTTCCTATGCAGACATGTGTGCAAGAGCCATTCCCCTGCAGCCATGCAGACACTGTGACCTAAACTTGTCATGATCTAGATGCCCATAGAAACAGGCACATTTGCTGAACTGTCACAGCAATGACCACAAACCTTGTGCTGAAGCAGCAAAGACGATTTTTTTCTTAATTTTACTTCCCCAGACTGATGTAGGCCTTTTGAGATGGCAGGAACAGGGAGGTGAAGTCATCACTGAGTCTCAATCACAGTCAAGAGTGACACGAATGATTCAAAAAAATCCCAAATTCCAGTGGACATGAACAAGAACAGTATCCACTAAAATTTTCCCCTTCTAATAAAAAGAATAAAACCCTTGTGTCCAACAATGCATCAGGCTCTCACATGAAATACTGCCCCTGTCCCTGGCAGAAAGACAGTGGGGAGGCAAATAATCTGAAAAAATATAGAAGCAATAAAAAAATTCAGGAAAAAATTATTAAATTCTTCAAGAAATTTCCTTCAAGAAAATCCTACTACCTGCAAAACCCCCATGTTTTCTGTGTTTTTGTGATCCCAATGCCTCACCCAAAACATTTTGTGACTAATGGGCATCTGGAAAATCATGCCCTATGTGTCCACAAAGCACAGATATGGCACAGCACGTGGAGAGGTCTGATAACTGCAGCAACTCCAGTGTTTACCTTTTAGCTTGCTTTTAAAAACTATTTCAGTCTTCCATTAGATAATTACAGGTTTCATATTCTCACTTTCAAGGTTTATTTTCAAAACACTTCTGTCACTAAAGCAATTTCTAAGTTATCTACTTGCCAAAAGCAATTTAGGGACTTGCACATGACAGAAGTGAAGCATACAAAGTATTTCCCTCCTTGCATATAAAATAGTGGTATTTAACTACTTTTTTCCTCTCAATATTATAAAAATAAACATGTAAATCAACCTGCTATTTTAGAACTAGTGAGAAAGTGCTTTACTACTATCATGACATTCACCTAACATACACTCAGGGTAAATGAGAGATTTTGCACATTCAGTACAAGGCAAATATGGGCTTCCCTATTCATGAAAACATGTATGATGGTGACAAAAGCAGATAAGATGCAGAGCTATAAAAAAATCCAACGTTTAGACTGAAAAAAAATGCATCAGAGGCACAGGACAAATGCTGCACCCTCTGTTCTTTCCCTCATGATATTTAAGGAGTAATACTGAGATATTTGGGTAGGTTTTCTGCCCCTCTCACCCTTTATCAGAGAATTTTAAGTCCAGCTACCCTTTTTTTTTTCCTAGAAACCTTCTGAACAGAAACCTTCCCTGAGAGAATTGATCAAGTACAAACTGATCTGCCTCCACACTCATCCAAGGCAGCAAAATGCTCTTCAGATGCCAATACTAAATAGGAGAAAACCCTTCAATTAAAGCAGATATCCAAATAAAGACCCTATCAACTCTCAGATCACTTTTTTTTAGTTTAAATGCTACCTTAGGAGTCAGGTATTAACAAACACAAGACTTGTTAAAACCCATCTTCAGACACAATGATAAGGCTTAACACTTCTTGTTGAAAGGACAGGGAGGATAATTGATGTTCCACCTCAACAACTGGTTTTAAAAATAAACCTCAGGGTATTTCTAAAGCCACGTTTAGGCTGATAAGTTCTTTCTAATCCACACTATATGAAATGCAGACCCACTGGGTGTTTGTGTGTGCACTGTACATGTATATATGGGCTCAGCATTATCAGGCTGACATCTGCTCCTTTAGGAAACACAGAAATTGCCAGTTCTGATGGGGGACTCAGAGCCCCAGGTTATGTATGAATGCCCAAGACCCCACCTCAACAAGATGAGGTGAGACAACAACCATCTGCTACAATCCTCACACTGGCTGAACACAAATGCTCTACCTGAGAACCATCATACTTGGAAAATTGCATTTTTCCCCCCTCTTCTGCACCTCTAATCTGGAAAGCAATTCTCTCCTTGGAAGTTTAATACAGATGCTGGTCTCTCTGTTGGGTGGGATGAAGACCAAGCACTTGGGAAGAGACGACTGAGAAATCCTCTCCTGCTCCATCTGGAAGTCTGAAGGAAAGGTTATTCCTGGGAGAACAAGGCAGAATGAGCTGAGCTAAGAGCAGGGGAGGGATGGAAGCTTCTCCTAACACAGGCACCACCAGGAAAGGAGCAGAAAGCTCCTGAGCAGGGTCTCCTTTTGCTCAGGCTGGTCCCACTCCAGACAGTGCACAGGGACCTGGTCTCCAACAAACACCTCCAGCTGAGTGCAACTGGTGAATCACGTTTTCTGTATTTTTAGGTGGTATTTGTTTCTTTTTATTAAATGTTTTATTTAAAGCTGTTCTTCAGTCTAAACTTTTCCACGTATTACACTAAAAAAAAACCCCAAAAAACCAAAAAACCAATTGCTGTTCTTTTTATAATGTACATCAGATTTCTTTTTGCTATCTTGGTTTTATAAAGCCATGAAGTTATTAGTTTTTGAAGTGATGCAAAACTAAACACGCTGCTCTGAAAAAGCCTGTAATTAAGCAGGCTGTAATCATTTTTCACTATCTGGCTCCTTTTCAAAGCACACGTCATTCTTTTGTTCCTCCTGCAATCTATTCTCATGGCAGCAGCAACCATGCTGATCCTAGGCATTAATTACTGTTTGGGAGAATGGGAAGGAGGAGGGCACACACACTGGAGAGAGCAAAGAAAACAACATTACATTTCCATAAAACACCTCACTGTGATATTTGAAAAAGTAGCTTACAAACACCTACCCACACAATGCTTCTCAGAGGATTTACCTGCTCCTTTTAAGGACCTAACCTTGTAACAATGATCTCTAGTTGCTCAGCCTAAGGAAGATATTGACATCAAAATCTATTTTTAGTTAACCAAAAACAAAAGGCAAAAAAAAATATATACATACATACATATTTCCAGAAATTCGTTGCCTGGGTTATTTTAAAAATGCCCCAGAGAGGTCCAGTATTAATCTAAACTAACATTTATTTCTACAGAATAGAAAGTAATTAAAATTAGCCTGGGTATTAATGAGTTTTAAATGTAGACTCTTCAGGTGCTAGTGACAACTTTTAGACATCTAATGACCAAGTGCACAGAACGAGGGGAGCCACAGTCTCCCACCACAATCACATGACAGGTTTTCACACGAAGAAGCTGGAACCTGTAGAGTTGTCTTTTTTCTAACATACTAATAGCTCAGTAATTATTAGTGAACAGTAATTACTCACTCACTGAGTCCGTTTCCAAAGATCTCCACAGCAGCCAGTGCTTCCTACTCTATTTCACACTCAGAATTGCTATTTAACTCCTATTGAGGAATATTCTTTTGGAGGTGAAGGCTGGAATCAGGCCTGGGAGAGAAAGATTATTTGAAAGACATAAAAATTTTATGTGTTTGGCACTCAAAAGAGTACAGAATGATCTGAGGCCCCACGGGGTGAGATTTATGCTATCAGTGTTTGTGTTCCACATTCAGCTGATGCTCAGAGCCACATCTGCCTGAGCCAGCTCAGCTTCAAAGCTCAGGGCCTTGCCTTAATATCTCAGGTACAATAACATGCTAATGCAGCTATTTGTGTGTTTTAGGCTGGATCTGCCTCCTGCTTCACCAGCTGAGAGCAGGTGCAAAACAAGTCAAAGGTTCTCCCTGAAAAATCAGTACATAATAAACAAGCTATTAATACAGACTGATAACGAAACTGGTGACCTTTTCCAGTCAAAGAGAACTGAAATTTTAGTGACTAAAGATTCACTAAAGAGCAAGGCTGAGCACAGCCTTCAGTATTCTGAACTATATAAATACACACATGCAGATATTACATATACAGCTTCACTCTGATTATATAACTTGACTAGCAGCAATGAGAGAGACAACTGGCACGAGAAGACACTGAAGAATCCAGAGCATCCAGGATAAAAATCTGAAGGAAATATCATCCAAAATTCTTTCATCTCTCCAGCTGCTTTTCAAGAGACACTACAGTCCAGACTCTGGATTAAAAAAGAAATACAGATGTTGCATAGTGTCTACACCTACATACTTCAGAATTTGTTCTTTCACATTGTATCATAAACAGCATCTCAATTCCTATATATTATATGCACAGATGTGTGTGATCACACACAGCCTTTAAATCAACAGTTAAACAGAGCTTTTGTACTCTTTTACAGCCTGGTTTGTTGCCATCCTGACTTTCAGACATCCTGGATCAGAAGGATGTGTGAGCTCTTGGTATCTCTTGAACTCTGATGTCTCTTGGACTTGCCAGGCTCCTTCATTTTACCTTCAGGAAATTCCATCACGTTTATCATTAAATTAAATTACAGTAACACAGCTTGCAAGGCAGGTGACAGGGTCTGTGAATTGACATCACGAGTCAGCAGAAGGATTTTGTGCATTTCCTGATGTTTTTCATGTCTGTGTATGTCAGTACTTCTCATCTGAAATAGATTCTAATCCAACATCACCACAGCAGAAAGCAGCACCTGATCTACAAGTTCTATTCCTGTGACGTGACATCCATCAAGGAAAAAAAAAGACATATTTTCTAGGATCAACAGAACAGTTAATAAGAGCATAAATTATAAAAACATTTATCTAAGCAAACTAATCTATCATGCTAATCTTGAAGCATTAAGTGTAAAATACAACACAACAGGCCAAGAATGCCAAACATGCAAACTGATAATCATTTGAACTGGTCTCCCTATGCCAGATCCAACTCTGCCAGTTTTCCATCAACCATAAAACATGGATAGAAACTTAAATAATTATGGCATACAGAAAATCTTGTATTATTTGTGTGTTGATAGATTATATAGTAGCATAGGGATAGGTTTGAGGGATAAAAACTTCTGATGGAAAGAATTCAAATTCAAAACAATTCGTATCTTCTCTAGACTTTAAAATCATTTCCAGCTGGTAAATACTATCACCAGCAGTAAAAAGATACCACAAGGCTTTGTTCTGAGGCACTAAAACCTGCTATTGTGAGAGAACACACATGATCAAGTTGATCCAAGAACACGGACTTCAGAAAACAAAGGAAAAATCCACATTTTCCATCACAAGGTACAAAATCCTAGAAAAGATATGATGCAGCCCAATACTGTGAAAGACATTGAAATTTTAAATAGAATTAGCTTTCCAGTTTTCCTCCACAAAGGACACAACGTGTCATCTCACTTGTACTTCTCTTCCCCCTCACTGGGATGGAAAATTCTCTTCTTGCTCCAGGAAATTCCAGGCTAGTCCATCTCAGGCAGTCACAACTCCCAGAATTTGCCATCCATTTATTGTATGATTCATGCCCTGACTCTCCCTAAGTCTGGGTATGAATCAGCAGCTTAGGGAAAGACATAATGAGTACCATTTTAATGACTGTTTGCTGAAAATTCGGCCCTTCTCGCAGATACAATGACACGAAAAAACCCAACTTCAAACAAAATACTATTACTGGAATATCTCTGAAGTCACTGCTGGTGAGAAAAGTTTGCTATTCCCTTAAAAGTGGAATCACTGTCTTAGTCACCAGCCTTGGGACACACACAGGGGACAAGAAAACTCAGATTAAAGACCAATCCAAACCCAATTGCTTGTCAGGATTTGATCCTGCGAGTCAAAACTTCAACTGCATTTCTTGCAATGCAAATTATTCACATTGGAAGACATTATCATAAACCTGATAATTACTCCTCCATACCTCCAAAAGAAGCCTCCATGGGCTCAAGGGGATGAATTTTCAAATTAAGTCTTGCAAGAAGGAAGAATGAAAGAAGTGACTATACTGGGGGAACTACAAGCAAGAAAGCCAGGGATTGCTTGGGTTTTGGGGGAGTTTTGGGGGTTTTTTTGGGGAGGGGGAATGCATAGAGGGAAATGGAAGTTCCTGAGACTGCAAGAAATATGGTTAAAAATAAAATTGCAGACCTGTGAAACACCACTGGGGTATCCAGCTGTCTGTGGGTTTTATGGATGCATTTCAGACAAAAGTCCATCGACCACCACTTTGCTGCTCACCAAAGCACTCCACGTGAAGAGGGAAGCAAAGCTTCCAGGGATTATTTCAAAGGACTCTGTGAGCTGCTCAGAGAGCTCACAGTACAAACCACAGTGACAGACACAAAATCTTCACCTGCAGAGCTGCCCTTTTATTTCAGATAAATTGAATCAAAGGAATGTGTGTGCATTAGAAGAGGCTGCTGAATCACAGCGTCAGGAGGGTAATTGCTCCATTAGGAGAAGTCTGGATGGAGAGTTAATAAAATGAGATCTACCACCAGTCAATAGGTTGGAAATTATTCAAATTGTGGGGGGTAGAGGAAATAAAAAGGCTTCTTGGTCTTCTGATTAAAACATTTTACTGCTTTGAGTGCTTACAAGTACAACACAAAAAAAGTACAGCAAAGAAAATGGAAGCTTTGTTTCCTAACTCAAGCCATTATAACAACAAATTGAATGATGTGCCCTTTAAGTCTATTTCATCGTAATTGGATTTTTAAGAGGAAGCAACTAAGTATTGCTTATGGATGGAAACTCTTCTATCACAACTGAATGTTCACTCTAAATGTGCTGTGTACACACACCATGTTCTTGACAGACTTTGTTCTTCAGCTATCATATGTTACCATTAATCCTCCTCAGAAAACAAAAGAATAATTTAATATTCTAATTTTAAAGCGGAGAAAGCAGAAGATTCTTTCTAAAATCCCTTACAGCTTATCATAAAACACACGATACAACGTGGGGTATTGGAAACTAAGAAATTCACACATTTTCATGTCTGATGGATAAACAAGAGGAAAATGCAGTAATGAATCAAAACATGTAAGTGGATTATCTCAAAGGTCACTGTATTTATGGTGCTCATTATGCACTAATGAAATATGCTTGATGAACATCCTTCCAATTATGCCTGCATGATGTCCCACAGCAAAAGCAGCAATCACAAATGTGTGAGTAGGATCAGGCCTTCCCACAACTTCCCAAATTAAGCTTGTGTGTGAATATTATATCAGATCCAGATCAGGGCATTTAACACTACAGAAGTACACTTAGGTCAACATTACAAAACACTAAATGAGTCAATAGTATCCAGGAGTCATAATTCAAAGCTATTAACTTATCCTTTCTGAAATCATTAGTAAAATGTGGCATTAATAAATGTCTCGGTGCCTTTGCAAACAATAAATGACTCATGAGGCTTGCTATCAATTATAGCTGAAGAATACTCTGAATGTGTCATTTTCTTTAAATTTACATCTGCAAAATTCATCTAGAAATGTATGTGGCCCATTAAGCAAGACAAAGAAATAAAACAGGAAGAAAGAAGATACTTTTATCCCTTCTTCTCTCATTCCACCCACAAGTATGGTAAAGCCAATTCTAAGAACTTGCTATTTCAGATTATGCAGGACTTCTTTCCAGTCTTTAACAGATGTTTATCCAAAAGAGCTCCACAGGAAGCCCTTCCTTCACTTGATAACAGAGTTAAATAACTAAGAAAGGATTCTTATTTATCTGGTCACTCGACTTAATTACTAAATTTCAAAGTGAAGACAATAAAATAACCCTCATTTTAGTAGAAAATAGTAGTTTCTTTAAAGAAAACCCACTATACTTGGTGTAACTTTTTAAAATTGGAGGTTATACAGCTAAAATATCTGGTCTAATCCTACTGAGTTTCCCTAGACAAAGTATTATCTTTGAAACTCAAGAAAAAAGTTCACAATACATCTGAAAGTTGTTTAAGATCACAATATCTTAAATTTAAAAAAAAATTAGCTTCAAATAATTTAAAAATAGACATATTCTTTATACAGACATATTTATATGTCTGTATATGGATATCTATAAATTGACATATTGATATATATAGACATATTTTTTGTCACTAGGTTTGTTACCTCTTTGAAACAATACTTCATAAAACAAAACATTTCAGTATAAATAAAATGACAGGGACTTGTTTGAACTGCATAAAAAATAAATCATTCAGTGTCTGAATACCAATTCATTTTTCCTTTGTTCCCTGACTGTAGATTAGGGTAAGAAACTTGCACATAAGCTTTGTCAGGGACGGCCATTTAGGAATCAAAGCTAAAGGCTGAACTCTGAGGGGACTAAAAGCAAATTTAATTGTATATACAAATCCTCTAATCCCAAGGACATGTAATTAGCTGCTTCTAAGCCTGCACCTCTGTGCTGTAAAGAAACACTGGAATGCCCACTAATTCAGTCTAAAAGAAAAGAGAAGAACATGTAAGAGTGGAACAACACACAGAACCAATTTTTGGCTGAGCCCATCACTCTTCCCTCCAGCACCAAGGGACCAGACTGAGGATAAGGGCACAAACTCCTTGTGGGGCAGCTGCTGCCAAGGTGATGGAGATGGCAAGTGCCCCTGTCATTTACTCCTCCTCCAGAGCCCAGAGCAGCACCAGGAAAGCACAGCTACCCCTGCTCTCACCTGCAGCTCCCCAGCAAGCTGAGACAGCCCCAAAAGCTGCAAGACAGAGCAAGTGAAAAATCTGACAGACAAGGTTCCTTCAGCCTTGAGCATCACTTACAGACAGGCACTGCTGGCTCTGTGCATATTATGGCTTTTTTTAACAATGACAGATTCATGTAAAAAGCCAGGTAGCATTACCAGCTAATTACACAGCTCCTTAAGCTTTAATTAGAGATATGCAAATACACCAGACCTGACCCTGCTCCATGAAAAGCAGACACTGCTGTTTGAACTACTGAGTGCTGTGGAATATCTCCGTGGGGGATAAATGTGCTGAAAACGTGCATCTGCTATCAACAGAACTATTGATAAATGAAAAAAGGTGGGATATTTCTTAAATTATTCTTTCCTCCCCATCTGTATGTATTTTAAGTTCCAGCCCTACTTCCATTATCTGGCAAAGTCCCTAACTGGGAAACAAGGTGCACATCTTATGACCCCCTAACCTGGCTCTAGCCCAAAAAACAAACATAAAACCCCCCCCATGAGACCTGCCTGGGGTGTTATCAAAGAGCAAATATCCCACAGTGCTTCCTCCTGCTCCGTGTGCTGCCTTTACACGCACAGTTCCACCCTCCTCACACACCCAGTGCTCCCATTAATGGTAAAAGCATTTATTTGGTGTTGATTGATTAACTCTAATGGAAATATTGTATATATCGTGAGAAGAACACATACCAAAGCTTTTAAAAACAACAAAAAAAAAAAGATAGAGTAAGGTCTTCTCAGGACATTGTGATGGGAAACAGACTAAGAGACTTAGTTTGAAAACAAAAATACACTGATGGCAACCAGGAACTTTTAACAAGCTGTTTGCCCGGACTCTCTGGTTGACATCTCTCTTATTAAATTGTACCTGGGATTAAACACTGCTAAATATATTGCCAAATCAAAAGAGGGTCAATTAAAAGAGTTGAAAACACATACCAGAGGATGACCATTTGCATTTCTAATGTTACACTACATTTGTATGAGTCCTCTGTTGCTCCCCTTGGTTTGCTAAGGAACCTTAGGAATCTCTATCCTGTAACCCTAATGCTTCCTTTAAATGGATTTTGCTTGGAATTCACAAGGCAGGTTGAAATCACTCACCATAACTTAGCCCAAGTTACTATTCTTTACCTACTTACTTCAAAATTAATTTATTATCCAGAAGCAGAATTGTTGCTAATGCAATTTTTCACAACTTGCTGCTGACAAACAAAGGCAAAGGACCCTCTCAGGGTTGATGCAGGAGCTTCACAACAGCATCACTCTCTGATACAAAGGCAGTAGATAGGAGGTACAGGCAATTTTTGCCCAGAAATCAGAAATTTGGTCTTGAATCACAAAACTATGGCTCTTAGCAATGTTAAATAGTAAATGTACCATTTCAGGTACTGTCAGGTATTTTTCTACTACTACTACTGATATTATTTTCTGTAGTGTTTTCTACAGTGTTACGGAGTTAAGAGCACCTGAGGCACCATTCACCCAAGGATTTTCTATTGATCTATGACAATTTTTTAATAGAAAGAGTGGAGTTGCAAACCTCATACATAGTGCTGCTCTTCCACCCCACAGCTGTGATTACAGGCAGATTTTCTGATAACTGAGAAAGCTCAGTGCCAGAAAGACAAACTGGATCATTGACATGAACATGTTACCTTATGATCACTGCAAAATTCCAATTATCAAAGCTGCACAATCTCTTCACCAAACACATTATCCATTAAAACCTAATTCTGGTTAAAGCAGCCCTGGTAATGACCTTGAATTGAATATACTAAACAGCTTAAATTTGAAAACTTGTTTTTCCACAGGCAAATCTAGGAAACGAAAAATGTGGCAGTGGTGGGTTTGGACTGTCCAGCAGCACTGTGCTCCAAAGTGGAATTAAGGCAATTTATTTAACAAAGAAAAAGATAAATCTTGTTTTCTCTTTTCTTTGCCCCTTGCCCTTCCTCAAGTGACAAAGCAGATTTAAAAGAGTCTGATACCCCATGGTACAAATAATGTCAGCTTTCCTCCAAACAAGTGTCACTTGTTTTTCATCCTCTAGATAAGAGACACACACCGGTGCAAACCACTGATAAAGTTGATAAATCAGCCTCCATAAGTTACAAGCACTGGCATAGACTTTGAGAGTGGGACTGATGGTGAAATAAAAAGAAATACCCAGATTCTCCATAGTTTTGCAATGAGAAGCTCTGCCAGATCCAAAATTCTTGCTATAGGTAGAAGCTTAATCAGGGGTTAGTTCAAGTTTCTCTAAAATTGACCTTTCCTGCTTAGTAGAGAAGGGAAAAATCTTAATTAAAAGCAATTTGGACCCCGCTATGGTTTCTTGTCACTGAGTGTCACACATTTTTCTCTAAAGATCCATCATATTTTACAGGCTTGATCTAAGGAGAGTAGAGCAGCACCTGCTTAAGGATTGAAAAGCAAAGCTTGAGGTTCCCAAAGCAGTTATGAAACCCTAAGAGGCAG
This sequence comes from Calyptomena viridis, assembly GCA_013390005.1. Lineage (NCBI taxonomy): Eukaryota > Metazoa > Chordata > Aves > Passeriformes > Eurylaimidae > Calyptomena > Calyptomena viridis. The sequence continues at coordinate 170,497 of WEIV01010809.1, read as the reverse complement.
CAAGAGAGAAAGGAGTGTTCATGTTCCTTAACAGAAAGAGATCAATAGGAAACACGGGTGTGACCATCTCACCCACCCACAGAGATTTTCTGAACCAAACAAAAAGGGACAGACTGAGGACCCTCTTACTCCTCACACTTACTATTAATTAATAGCAACTGCCAATTATAGCAGTGCAATTTTACAAGTAATAATCCTTCAAAGCCATACTCCTATTGCAATCAAAAATTTCCAAGGACAATGTCAGGGCTTGGCTTTCTTACACATTAATGCATACAACTTAGTGGAATTAAAAAAAAAAAAGGCACCAAACGCTAATAAGGGCAAAATCAAAAAAGTGATGTGTCAGCATTTCCATTGAAGGGTTATTTTCAGGTAACAGTCTATTTCATTGAGTCAAGCTAGGTAATAATACATACTATTATATCTAGAAGAATAGAAGATAAAATTAGTAAGTGAAACCTGTTCTTAAAGATTCAATAGTAATAAAAAAAAATGCACAAAATGGATATAGGAAGGCTGTGATCCAAGATAAAGGTGAGTAGTAAGAGCATGGCAAAACCCAAAGACATGAATCTAGGGGGAAAAATGAAAAACAGCAACAGAATCCTTTGTAACAGGGGAACTGCAGAAACATCACACCAGCTCCTTCTTTTAATGATGTAACATTTCCAAGGTTAACATCAAGGTACAAATTAAGGCAGCAATACAACGGAAGTTGCAATTTAGGTTTGGATGGGGTGACTATCCTCACAGGATACTTACTACACCACCAGTGCTACATTTTGCTGAATAACAACATTGTCACTCAAGTCAACATATGGGAGATACCTCATGTTTAATTTTTCTCAAGAGCAAACTGATCTGCAGCCAAACTATTTCCAATGACCTTGAAATACAACCACAATCAAATTCACTTCTATCAGATTCCCAACTCCATTCCTAGCTCCTGTGATCTGCCTTGGATGCACACCTTTTAGTTTGGAAATCCATTTTTCAGGCTCAGCATTTAACACCAAATATCTTACAGCTTCAAGGAAGTTACCAAGCAAGTTCTGAAAAACATTTGCCCCAACTATTTTTCAATTCACTGGCACAGGTTGCCCAGAGAAGCTGTGGCTGCTCCACCCTTGGAAGTGTCCAAGGCCCAGCTGGAAAGGGCTTGGAGCAATGTGGGATAGTGGAAGGTGTCCCTGCCCATGGCAGGGGGCTGGAATGAGATGGGCTTTAAGATCCAACCCAAACCATTCTGGGATTCTATGATTTGTTTAGTTAAAAACCAAAGAGGTAAGAGAGAAAAAAAAAAATCAAGTTTGGCTGAATAACCCCGATATTAGTTTAAAACACAACAAAGTCTGGATTTCTAACTCAACAGTTTTAGAACTTGTATTACACAGGAGCCTTAATTCTTTTCAAGGAAATCTTTTTCCACAATAGAGAACTTAAAAATATGTTTCCTTGGGTCAATTCCTGTGTGTTTAAGGAAGTCAAAAGTATTTTTAATACATTAATTTTTTTTAATACAGTGTGTACAACAAGTGACCCAGTAACCGAAGTGAGTAAAATGTCTTTACTACAAGTCTTAGAGCTAATGCATGTCAATGTTATGCACATCAATGTTAACTTCAGCCCTAACAAAGTGAGGGTGTTTAAGAGATTAAAAAGCGCTTTTCTTCCCTTTACAAAGTATTTTGACATATGATACACATTCTTTTAAACCAGTACCTCCTCTGCTACTACTTAATGTATTGAGTTTATACGAAATATGGGAGAAATGATGGCATTTTCTGGTAAAAGCTTTTAAGACAGACAACTGCTTATTCCAGCAATGTGCAGAGACACCTGTGTAATTCCCTCCTCCACATCCCTATTCAAGTTTGAGCAATTATAAATTCAGCAACTCTGAGTAAAAAAGCAGAATAAATGCTCCCAAGGAATCTTGATAAAAATACCCTCAAAAAGGCATATGGCGAAATAATTACTTTTCCAATGGATGGAACAGCATGCAAAAACCTTCAAAATGATTGAAAATACTAAGTTAGAATAAACTCATTACAAATAAAGTGGCACATACAGGATCACATGCTTGCAAGAGCTTGAACAACAGGAACCCTGGTTTCCATGCTCCTGCTGTGTAGAGTGGAGATTTTTCAGTCCCCACTTGTTTACAGTGGGGTTTTTTTGGTTTTTTTTTCCAGACAAGATACCAGAATCTTCAAATCCAGTAACCACAGGTCCATGCTACAGACTCCCCTCTTGCCCCGAAACCTTCTCCACTGAGTATTTTGTAAGAGGAAAAGTCAGCTGGGAGGGGGAGGGAAATACATCTAAAAACCAGCACAGAGCACACAGGTGATTGCACAGCCAGACAAACTGGAGAAAACCCCAATTATTCTGCCTTTGGACTCTCTGAATATATTTTAGACCCATAAAACGTAGTAGTTTTTCTGGGGATGGGTTGGGTTCTTTTTTCTTTTCTCCTCTTTTTCTTCCTTCAAGGCACCATCCTGGTGGCATGGGAGCTTGTTTCCCTTGAAGCAGGCAAAAAAAAGAGAAGGCTTTGGCTGTGGCACTGCCTCTCACCTCCCACACAGCCCGTACCTCCTGTCCCACAGCATCCCTTCCAGCTCCCAGCAGCACGCTCTGCCAGCACAACTATTTACCCAAGGAAACAGCCATGATAAGAGGCCAGAAATAGCCCCGAAATGATGGAAAGCATTTCGTTGATAGAGATGTTGAAAAGAAAGGAAATGGAGCTGTTAAAAAGCCAGGACGTGGAGCAGGGCACGGAACGGGGGGGGCAACGCTGCCCGTGGCGGCAGCGGGAGATCTGGCAGGGCCGTGTGTTCTCTCCTCTGCTGCACTCACACTGATGGCTGGGCCACATCCAAGGCAAGAAGTGCCCTTGACATTGCCTTACATAGCTCTGCCACTCACTGTGCCCCCAGAACCAGCAGGTCCAAATAAACTAAACCCACACGTACCTGCAGTGACACCCACGCGTGTGCTGCGGGCTCTGCTGCAGCGCTGTGCATGTGCATTCCAAATAAAACACATTTGTGGGTCTGATGGCTTGTGGAGAAGAACATTAATACCATTTGAAGCTATTTTTGTTGGCATTCAGGCCTCCCTGCGCAGGGGAAAAGGACAAAAATCAAACCAACCGACCAAACCCCTGGCGGTACAGAAAGAGGGAAACGGGTTCTTACTTCACTTGAAATTAAATCCCTTGTTTTGCCAATTAAATAATATCCGTGCCCATATTAGGCAAAAAAAACAGGTGGGTTTTGCCTGTTGTTTCTTGAACATTGATTTTTTTAAAGGTTCAATACCTTGCATTAGCAACAGCAAGATCCATTTATTGGTGCAGAACAGAAATTGTGAGGTACCTTCGTATTGCAAGGGAAAATTAAGAGCATAAAATACAGCAACTACTGACTGTGAAAAGAAGGCAGGTTTAGGTTGGATACTGGGAAGAAATTCTTCCCTGTGAGGGTGGTGATGGACTGGCACAGGTTGCCCAGAGAAGTTGTGGATCCCTGGAAGTGTCCAAGGCCAGGTTGGATGGGGCCTGGAACAAACTGGGATAGTGGAAGGTGTCCCTGCCCAGGGGCTTGGATTAGATGATCTTTGGAGTCTCTTCCAACACAAACCATTCTGTGATTCTATGACAGATATTGCCATTCCTTAAATAATTTTTTTCTATTTGAGAGAAAGCCTTAATCAGATATTAATTAAAGCCAAAGACAGTGATCCTTTGGCATATATTTATTTCAAATACTTCAATGTGTGGGGGTTTTATATCCATGTCTGAGCTGCAGGAGCTGGTCTAACTGCTCAGATCAGTGTACACTGCACTGATTTAATGAAGGCTTGCATGACATCTGTAGTACCTGGATCTATTGGTGATATGAGGTGCAGAAATGCAGCCAACCCATAATATGGGAAATGGAGAACTGGACACTTGATGATTAAATAAAGAAAATCCACACTTAATGCACGTGGTAAGTAAGGTGGATATGCTGCTTCCATTTCTCCTTTAAAGTGAGAAGAAAATGCTGGACCATGATCTAGACTAAATTATTTACATCACAATTATAAATATTGCACAAAGAGCATTCTGTTGTGCTGCTGTTACCTTCCTTTCACCCCTAAAAGCAGCTGTACAACAAGCAGTTTTAGAATAGATTTTTTTTGAGCACATGTGTGTAAGCACAAACGACAAACACAACTGCAATTTTTATTTGCAGTCGTTTCACACAGTAAAAATTATTTTGGGAAACACTGTGTGTCTGCTGCTACAGAGACACCATGCAAAAGTTTAGACATTAAATGAATATTGTCTTCAGGAATTTATGATTAGTAGCAGTATTTTAAACAGCTACTACACATGTTATTATGATTTCAAAGTGATTTCCCTGTAATTTTTGCAAGATGCAGCAGAATTTTAATTACAACTTCTAAGGGATACATTTGTCCATCACAACGTGCAGGTAATTTGTCTCCCTGCCATTTGAAAAAAAAGAGCTCTGAGGCATTAAAATACATCCTACTGAGGGTAGGTAGCCATGAGATACAATCTCCCCTTAAAAGGCAGGAAATGAAAGGACATTTCACATATGGTTGAATATATATAAATATATATTTTTAATATGTATATACACACACACACACTCTGCTTACCACCATTAGAACACTTCATCTATTGTCTGGCATGATGCATTGTATGGAGAGACTGTCCAGATGAAAAAGAGTTGCTTTCCTAAGCAGGACTTTATATTGTATAAACATTTCCATATAAAGAACGTCCATGGAATTTCCAATGTCTTATTCTAAATGAAGACTGCCCTTAGCCATTGCCTTAACAATGTCCCTAATAATTCAGCTGGGCTCAGTTAAAAACAAAGAAAGTCTATGTTCTGACAGCACATCAGATGTGCTGGGGAATCCGAGTCCAACATAAAGAGAGGGAAAATCCAAGACTAGGAAGCACTGAGTTACCTGTGAGCTGCTACTCACATCCCTGATACCTGCCAATATTTTCCATAGGTGGCTGTTCAAATACATAAGAAACCACTGAATCCACAGGAAGCAACCAATAATTTCAGGAAAAGCCTTCAAAATATGGAGTTAGGATGGCAGTCTGTTCCCAGAAGCAATGTGTCACCCTGGCAGACAACTACAAAGATATGAAAAACTTTACAACTGCACCCTCAAATCCACGCTTTGCCCCTTTAAATAAAATAAAGCGAAAATGACAAAGACACTGTGTGATTTTATGCACTTCTTTAAGTGCAACAGAAACCAGGTTGCCACTTCATCAGCATCAAAGCCCAAATTAGATGGAGGCGTGTGGAGGTAATAACGGCACCAACAGATTCCCTTCCTACTCCTTTCATGGTTAAGTGAAGTTTGCTCCTTTTTTATTTTCTAAGTATGGTTAGGCGCCTCAAGCATGCTTGTTAGGATGGAAAAAGCGTGCAAATCCCAGACCTAGGACCCTGCCAAAAGTCTCTTTAGACAGACAAGGCAGCCAGAAGTATGCTGAGAGCTTGCCAGAGCCATATTGGGTGGCTAAAATTAAATAAACAGTTAATAAAAAGATTTTGAATCAACCTAAATAAATACAAACTTATAGCTTAACTGCCTTATCTGCTCTATAAAAGAGGATCTAAGATGGCAACAGGGCCTTTGAAATGCTTTGACATCCACAAGTTCTACACGGCAGATTTAAACAGAGGAGCACTTGCTATTATCTCTTTCATAAGGCTTACATTTGGGGGAAAAAAAAAATCATTGACTCCTCTGACAGGGATTTCTCTCCCTTTAAAACGCAAACTCGCTCTGCCCCCTGTTGTCAGCAAATTACACCACAGCTCTTGCAGCAACAAGCAGGAGCCCAGTGCCCAAACCAGCCAGAATTAGTTAAAACAAAAGGCAGCGTGTCCCAAAGGTGTTTTAGGGATACATTTCTGCATGGTAAAAAATGTTCCTGCATCCATTATCCGTGTGCTCGAGGCAGTTTGCTTTCTCTGCTTGGTATATTATTGTTTTTAGGAAAAATACTACCACGAGCGTTAAATCAAGTGTACATAACTGGCCGGTGTTTTGAACATTAAAAAATATCAGCTGCTCTAGGAAGGAAAAAAAAAAATTAAAAATGAGTTTTATCAAGGTTCAGAAGCCTTTTCTTTCCCTTTACCTCTGAATCCTGATACTGAATAAGGCAAAGATCCACGGTCTGAGTTCAGCCATTTACCTTCTTAGCTGTAAATGTGGGTTTACATCCCAGTTTCCACAAGTGAAACCAGTGCAACAGTTTGTCACTGACGTTTCTCCATACCACAAAATCACACAAATTTGCTTAGCCAACCTGTGAGGAGATTAAAAGCAGATCCACACCCAGCAGGATAAATCAGGAAGCTTCCCAGACTTCTCTTGCCTATGGAGCTTCTGAGCTACTCAGACCTTCCTTGGTACCCAGGGGAGAGGAGGATAACCAGGGAGAAAGAACTTCTTGGTGATCAAACGTGATCCAAAAGAAAAGGAATAACCAAAATCTGAGATCACAGCATTCCTAATGAACACGTTGCTCTCCCTTCAAAAATAAAGGGGCTGATAAAACAAACTCACCAGCAACAGAAATACACAGTTCCTACCTCCAAGTACAGTTAACAATAATATTTGCACTCCTGTGTCCTTCTTGGAATAAAATTGTTTAAATAGGCAGGAGGAATGGCTTAGTGGGCTAATCTCGAGCGAAATACTCCTTAAATCCACAGGTTTAAATGCCAGTGGGGTCACTTTGCTCTTCTCCTTTCCAGGACAGATGAATTGCAAGAAGTTCACTCCATGTGGCTTTCAGGTGGTGCAAATGGAAAGAGAGAGCTTTTATAGGCCACACGAGCAATTAGAAATCATTTATATCTAGCCTAAAAATCAAGGTTTGATTATATTTTTCAGCTGTGGTTCTCTTGCCCCTCAACTACCATTCCCTTGCTTGGGAAGCAGTTGCAAGTTATTGACTTTCAGTCCTCAGCCTCTGTTTTCTACAAACACTTCTAAATTTTGTTGACATATTAATTTAAAGACCCACTGGAATGGCTCACTTGAAATCCAGAGCAGGACTAATAGCTTCATATATTTATTTACAAGCACCCTCACTAGCTGCCTTTTTGCCAGTGACTTTCCATCAACCACATTTTGTTTGTGAATTTGTACCTGGCCAAAAAAAACCAAACCAAACCAAAACAACAAATAATTGCTTTTAAACACCTCATTATGAGTTCCAATGTTTCCTCACGTGAAAACAGGAGAATTCTAAAGAATCATCAAGAAGCACGTTTTGGCTTTGCCTGTTGTATTAAAGTGTCCATAAAGATGAAAACTATTTCCTCCAAGTCTAGCAATTTTGGTGTTTATTTCCTTAACCTGAAACAAATCCTGGGAGGAGACAGAGGCCGAGCACCTTCTAATTCTCTGACCAAAAAAGAGAGTGAAGATAAATATTAACATTTATGTTTGAGTCCACTGTTTGAATGGGAACTAAGGATTTTTAATCTTCTATATCCACAGCATAACAGGCTTGTTATAAAATATATGTACAGCAAACTGTGGCTGATACGTGTAATAAACATCAGTTCTTTCCATATATACCTAATTTTGGAAGCTGCTGCAGAGGGTGAGGAGGGCTTATGGAAGAGGAGGGTTTAGCAGATATCCCTAATTACATGCAATCCTTACTTTTAATTGCAAAACATCTGAATTGTCCTAAAATCTGCATTATGAACCTGGCAAGAAACCATTGGCCAATTTTAATTCATTCAGACACTCAGATTACAAACCTGAATGATGACACCACTAAGCAGAGAATGAGAAAGTGACAGCTCTAATTTTACTGCTGTAAATCAATTAGTTGGCCCCATTTTTAAAGGAAAAAAGAAGACTTCAAATCGTGTGGCTGGTTGCTATAGGGCTCCTCATGTATTGTCCTACATACACTGATATTAAGACCACCACTACCACCACTTCCTTAATTTAGTTTCACACAACACTGCTAAAACACACAAATCAGGACTTTAACCAGAAATTTACAGATTTCTGCACCAGCTAAAGGCAGAAAAGTGACTTTTTAACTGCTTGAGCAGCAGTTTTACAACACAACTAAGCCAACTTAACAATTTCCAGAGGCAGGACTGGCACAGGAGCTGCTCCCACAGCTGCAGTTCCTTTTCTGCTATTTTAACCTCCTCTGCAGGCTTATCCTTGGGTTGGACAACCTAAAGGATCACTGCAAGGAATGTGAAGAGCTACTGTTTCCTTCCAGGGAAGCAATGAGGGTGGTTTATTCCCTCCCAATGGGAAACCCCAGAGCTCTAATGGATGCAAACACTGGATTCACCAGCTCATCCTACAGTCATGGAATGCTTTGGGTTGGGAGAGACCTTAAAGACCATCTTGTTCCAGCCCCACTGCCACAGGCAGGGACACCTTCCACCATCCCAGGTTGTTCCAAGCTGGAACACTTCCAGGGATCCAGGGGCAGCCACAGCTTCTCTGGGCAACCTGTGCCAGGGCCTCCCCACCCTCCCAGGGAAGAACTTCTTCCCAAAAATCTAAGGTATCCTCCTCCAGGGAGAGGGCTTCACTCCAACTCGCTGTAGGAAAACAAAGCACATGTAACAGCTTCCAGGATGGGGAACATACAGGAACCATAATTCAAAATATGGAAGAAGTTTTTGCAAAAGAAACAAAGTAAACTAAAATCAAAAGTGACTTTAGTGCTGGTACCCGTTATTGCACTTTCTGACTTAAGGGTACTATCAGTCCAGGAACATTTATAACCATTTCAGAATCCTAAAATTCAGGCGTTTCTTGATTAGAAGAATTTTAACACAATATATTTATTCATTTACCTTTCCTCAAGGTTTTCATCTATACTTTGATATTCTTATTTAAACATTTCCAACACTACCTTGCCCAGTGGGCTCTTCAATCTCATTTCTGAGCCACTTCAATAAATGCAAAGGAAAACTGGGCTCTGGGAGTGTTTTTACTCCTGTAGCTGCCAAAGGCAGATACAGAGTCAAACCCAGCTCACTATGTGTTGCATAGAGGCATTTAAGCACATTGTCATTTCCCAATTGTAATTTTCTAAGGAATTTATCAAATTAACTCAACAAAACAGCTTTATATGGGATTCCCAACAGATACACACAGCCAGGACTTCTACATTCCCTTTCCCCTGTGATGTTATTTGCTAGTCATTAACTTCTGTCCTGGGAATAACTGGAAATGACTGACTCCTTATTATCCCTCCCCACAGCTGGAGACCAGAAGCATTTGTGCTGCTGCCAGCAAATGCTGCCTCAGTCCTGCAGGGATAAGGCTTCATCCCAAGGAGGTATCACCACACCACATCTGCACGGCCCACTGCAAGGACTGAGGCACCTAAACCTCTGGACACAGGGACAGATGTGCATAAACAGCACACGGCAATTCAAAGTCATCACCACGGTGTTGTAGAGAGACACTGGTTTAATGAGTTAGTTAAAAGATCTCTCCGGAGACCAACGAAACTGAAACTAAACACAAACATCTCTCAGAGAGCAGAAAAAAAAAGGAAGATTCATTGAGGAAAGCCCTGAATTCTTTCCATTTTCTCTGTAAAGCCACGTTTTAATATGTAACACCATAAATCAGATGGTGAGCCACAGGCATGAGCTGCTTGTTTTGTATGGTTTGCTCGGCTGTTTTTCCTCTAGGAATACAGGAAGGGACAAAACCCCCCAAAAAACAACCCCAAAGTTCAGTAGTAATCCTTAAATATCGAACCAGGCTGGACTGAGCTGCTGAGTTTTGACTTTCAAAGGTGATTTCTGGTCAGAAGTCAAGTGAGCAAAGTCATTCAGTCACCTCTGGGAGAGCAGCACCTCAAAGAGACAAGGGGGCCGTGCACCACAGGTTTTCCTGAAGGAAAAACCTCCTTCCCACAGAGGATATTTGCTATTCAAGTCTTTGGCTATTCTTCCCCTTTTTACCCCTTTTTCAGTTTTCAATGGCCTCTGCTGCCCTCAGCAATGAGTTTAACCCAACTCTTCACATCCAGAGTCTCAAACATCTCCAGGGATGGGGCACCCACCACCTCTCTGGGCAATCTGTGCCAGTGTTTTCTCACCCCTGTTTTATGATCGTGACCTTTGTAAGACAATGACCAGCCCAGAGCTATTTCCAACTGGCTCTGTGCCACTAAACTTCATTTGTAAGTCAGGCTCTGCAAATCCACTCCTTTGAGTTGCTTTGGGTACATACAAAATTTTAAGAGACTCATTATACAAAGCCTTTTAATCCAAAACCACATTAAAAACAGACCTCTGACTGCTTTCTCAGGTTGCCTTCGACACATTCTAGTTAAAACTCAAATATCCAGATTTAATCTGCAATTTATAACTTTGAGGCCACCTTTGAGGCACTCTTTGTTTTTCTCCTGCTGATTTTCAGTAAGTTTAATGCACTTCTTTAAGAGTCAGCATGCTGAAACACAGAATAGCGAAAGTGGATTACAGCAAAATATACATTTTATTAGTCTTACTGTGAAGCTCTGTAGAGGATTGGTTTCTTACTACTTGCAGAGCCCAGCAGAGGGCAGGGTCTGCCCTTCTAAACAGCGACCAAATCCTATCGAGGACTGTCTCCTGTGATTCCGATGGAAAATGCCCTCACTTAACACGGCAGCAAACATTCACCTCCAAAGAGACTGGGAAAAAGTCAGACACTTAAAATTTCCCTTTACAGCCCCCATATTCACCCAGAGCCACGTTCCAGCTGATTAAGAAGACAAATAATTTATATATAAGTTATTTAAGTTATAATAGAGAAGTATAACTTTAATTATAAATAGATAAAAAATATAAATTATATAAATTATTGTTATTGATAATTATTGATATAAATATCAATGTAGATTATTATTTTATTTACATTACAATACAACTTATATAATAACTGCTTAACTTAGCCCCACTTCAGTGGGTTTGTGAGTCAAACCAAGCAAGGGCCACAAATGCAGTTACCTGCATCATTTAACTCTGATACAGGCAAATTCCACATCCAAATATTAATCATAAATTCATTCACCACATATCCCTTCCAGCAGAAATGCTGAGGGGATGATGGAGGATATACATAACACTATCAACCCATTTGCACATGGATAAAGCACTAAACAGTGCTATTGAGAAAAAGCATCCTATAGAAAGTACAAACTGGATGAAAGCTGCCACTCTGCACAATTTAATATTTCTTCTGGAATTTCAAATGGATTCATCTCCTATTTGCTTTGGCAAAAAGATTTGTTAAAATGCTCAAATGCCTATTACCATACAAATTCCAACAAGAAATAACTTCCATTTAAAATTAAAAAAAAAATACATAAAGCATCTGCAAATACCTGCACAGCATTAGTGAAACACAGCCACGACCAGGGCTGGGGGAGAAAGCAACAGCTGAGGTGCTTCAGCACACAAGTCAGAACAGTTTGAGTTCTGCTTCAGGAAGCTTTGGGAAGAATGCCAAGACAGTCACAGTGATTATGTCAAGCAAACAAAAATCTTAGTTTCAATACTGAGAATAAAACCCAACTGAGGTGGGATAGCCTCTGGGGTGTGTCGCCTTGGAAGAAGAAAGAGCTGAGTCAACCTTCCTGGGCACATTTCCTCCTGAATCAGTATATTTTGGAGAAAGAAACAGCTCTAACCTGAGATTATGCCTTTCAGCTATGACCTACTGCTGACTCCTTTATTCCCCCACCCACGTAACAGCCAAAATTACTAGATATGCAACGTGAGATTCTACAAGAGGGATAAGGGAGGGTGAAAAAGGCCTCCCTTTCCCCTTTCTTAGAGATTACACAGTAAACTACGATACCTCTAAACTAAAGCAAGCCTTCATCAAATGTTAACAGCTTACCAAGAAGGTCTACAAATGTATAAACACCCTACAGCATGAAATAATTCCGTTAGCACTGTCACCCTTTCTCTAAAATAAAAAACCCACCCATGCAGCGAATGCTGCAGTTGGCTGCAGCTGTGTCTCATACACACTGCAGATTTCTCAAGGGGTTTATGGCAAATGAGCAAGCTGAGGATTCTGCCAAAGGTTGTATTTATCACTTTTGGGTGGGTGGAGAGAGACCTGTGTCTCGCTCAGCTCGTGGTGCCCATGAATCCCCGAGAGCACGGTGTGTCGGTACCAGCAGCACTGCAGCATCTCCACCAGCAGGCAGGTATTAACCACCAGCTGTGCTCCTCCCACCCTGCATCCCTACTCATTTGGTGAGGGAAGATGCCAAATGACGTTTTTCCCCAATTTTCAGAGGTTTAAGCAAGAATAAAAACATCGTGAATGCTGAACTACCCCCGGCTAGAACGCACAAATCCTCATTGCCACCAGCTCTGCTCACGTATTCCACCCATCTGTTCCCTTTCCCTGGTTGCTGTTGGAAGGAACCCTTTTGTCCTGCCCTCAGGCAAGAAAAAAATTCAGCATGGGGAAACCTGGTGGTCACTGACCTGTGCATCCCTAACATCTGCACCCCTCTCCAGCTGCCTGGGGCTCCCCCAAATTCCCTCTGCCCACCTTCTCCTACCAGCACCCCCCACCCTCCTGACCCCCCCGCTCCCTGTTAGAGGCATCATTAATAATTTACCAGCTGCAAGAGACAAAGAAAACAGTCTAGAGAGACACCACGTTGGGGCTGCTAAGATTTTGCCAGGGTTGTGAAGCTGAGAAAAATACCCAAAACACAGAGTTTATGAGTTTTCTACACAGCAAAAGAGTAAAATTCAAAATTGGGCATAGACACAAGCTTTTAATCAGCACTATGGACCCGAAGAAAGGAGATGAGCAACCAGACCTGAAACAGATACATACTTAGGAGTGCAGCTTGTCACAGCTGTCAGGATAAAATAAATTTACAGGGTATATTTTTTTTTGAAGCAAATTACTGTAATGTAATTTACTACTTTGAATACCACAGTGCTGGGAATTTGAAAGATTCTCAACGAGCATATTGCTTTGTGGTTGTTATTTTGACAGTAAGTCTGTTATATTATTATTTATAACCAATTAGAGCACTAATTACTGTTTTTACTGCTTTGTTAAGTTCTGGAAAATACTGGATAAAGGAAAGAGAACAAGCTATGGAGATGGAAGCAGCAGTTTTGATCTTTTAATTAGCTTGGCTATGAGGGTCTTACAAAGTGCCAGAGATGACAGACCAAGGAAAGGGAAAATGTGACACCTCGGCTGCAACTAGAAACTGCAGACAACACACATGTTTAGTTTTTAATTACATGGGTTTGGAAGACTGCTACAGGCTATGACCACATTTCCACACTTGGTGTCAGTGTGTGTGGCATCTTTAAAACAAAAATTATGAAGAACTACAAGGAAACTCTTACAGCACTACATTCACATAGACACACCAGCAAATCCTTCAAGAAAATGAAATTATCCTCTCACCTCTAGAGCAGTGAGATCGTTCAGCTCTGGCAGACAAAAGTAATTTTGGCAATCAGCATTTTTCCATGGGAGATGGCTTGCTGCAAAAGAGCAATGTGGTGTGAAGCTGGCAGCCAACCAAATCATATATGTGGCTTGATGGTATTTGATAAAGCCAAAATCAGTCCCCAGCAGGTAAGAAAGTCATGCCCTCTAAAAAGACCTGTTTATTGGTGACATGGATGGAAACCAATATCCCTTCAGATTCCTTACTGCCAAGTCTTTCCTAAGGTTAGTCAGCTTTCTGAAACAGCCCACCTTGGAAGACACAGTCAGCCCAGCACTGCATTGAGATGCTCCTCACAACACTCTCAAATTAATCAAGTAGTCAACACCTGACCTTTGGGATTTTAATGGATTTGGGCCTTAAAAATTGTCCTGCCATAAAATATCCAGTGGGGTGAATAAATCCGAACTGCCCTTGCTAAAAACACCAGAATTCACGTTCACAGGCGTTACTTTCTCCACTCAAGTGACTCATGCCAGACACACACCTACTGTCAGTTTTTGGGCACACAGTTTTTCATGCAACAGTTTGGGCTGGAAGGGACCTTTAAAGGTCATCTGCAAGGAGCAGGGACATTTCAAGCAGGTAAGTCTGCTCAGGGCCCTGTCCAACTTGATCTTGAATATTCCCAGGGATGGGCCATCAACCACTTCTCCGGGCAACCTGTTCCAGTGTTTCACCATCTTCATAATACAGAAAGTTTCTTATATCTAGTCTGAATCTACTCTCTTTTAGTTTAAAATCATCACCCCTTGTCCTGTCACCACAGGCCCCAGTAAAAGTTTGTCCCCATCTTTTTTACAAGCCCCCTTTAAGTTTCGAAAGGCTGCAAGAAATTCTCCCCTGAGCCTTCTGTTCTCCAGGGGATCAACCCCAACTCTCTCAGTCTCATACAGAGGGGCTCCATCCCTCTGATCATTTTTGTTCCTTTTATAAGGAACTAGTCAGACTCTGGACCTTCAGTCTCCCTGCAAAACAGTCATGCCTGGGCTGTCCTGAAGAGCCTAAGGAACCAGGTAAAACTCTCTTTGGGAGGCTTTAAATGGGTGATTTCTCTCCTGTTGGCAGAGCATCCGGCCAAGAGAACGATCTTGGCATTGAATATTTGAGATCATTAAATATTCATGTTTAAAAAGATGCACGGCACTTTTAATTAAGTCTGCCTTCAGCACTTTGCAGGTAACTTGAAAAATTAACACTGGCAATATAAATTAGTCTGGCAGCATCAACAGCCTGGTTTTGTTCTTTGGTATACAATGGTGCTGTGTATATTGTTGTACACATAATTACTATCAGAATGGTTATTAATAGACAAGTAACCGCTACAAAATTAGTCAGGGATTGTTTCTTCATGGACCTGCTTTCCCACAAGATGTATTGGTTTTGCATTAAACGGCTCAGGAAAAGTAAAATGGAATGGAAATTGCAAAGGGAACTCCTTGGCAGGAGATAAGCACAGGAGCTAATATTGATTGCATTGGTTTCCAGAGCACATTAGCATCAAAAGAGTGCAGCTGACCTTGAGAGGCTGCAGGAGTCACAGGAAGGAGTCACTTTAGCTGTAAGGCTGGGAAAGTGCTATGTTTCAGCTCAGCAAAAGGCCTGGGCAATTTTATAATTCTATTTCTTTTACTTCATAGCACACCATAAATGACAGAGCTTTTGGTTTGTGCTAACAGTTGGACTCAATCTTAGAGGCCTTTTCCAACCTAAAGGATCCTGTGATTCTATGATTCAAGGCAAAAGCAGTAATTCCTTCTAGTTTTACTCACAGGGGTTTCTGTTTCAATGACTTCGTGCTACTAAGAGCACATTAAGAGTGAATACCTGTAAAAGGAATATATTCCTGTTTATTGCCTTTTAAAGATTATTTCTTTATGTTTCCTGAAATTACTGCAAAGGAGAAATAATAGAATTTTGAAAAAAAAAAATCTTCTAATCCCAAAGCACATTTGGGATCTCATCTCCTCTTGCCTCTATCTTTTAAATCCACAAATAAGGATTTAAAACACAAAGAGAAAAAGAGGTGGCTGCTGCAGCATGGACCAAAGGCAGAGAAGCTGGTTGAACTCATTGCTGGAAGTTCATTTCACAGCTGAATTCCTTTTTATTATTAACTTTTCATTTGGCCGTATCTGAAATTGTTTAGATCCACATAAATCTGAGGATTTGACTGCCACTCCAGCTATCTAACTACTCAGCTGTGGGAGACACCCCTCACTGTCTGTGACTTCAGCCCACAGACACTAATCCTATTCTTCACCAATTAAAATTGTTTTAAAAAAATCTATCGTGCTGTTTTCCATAATCAGCACGAAGCCAACCTTCTGGTGACATACTGTGTCCTTCTGTGATAAATAAGTATGATGGTTTGTTAATTAGTTGGCTAATCACTTTCCACATCTATCATCAAACAGCAAGACTGGACTACAGACAATATCAAGTAAGAAAATGTTCATTTGATGTCATGACAAAGTTCACTGATTTCAGCATTTCTTTAAAACCTTGTTTTCTGCCCTTTTTCAATAAAAAAGAGTGCTTTCCAAGGACAAACTAAAGAGGCCTGATGTCAGTGGAGAAACTGTTCAACCAAGGTAACACACTGAAATTGCAAATGGAGCTTCAATGTGAAGACAATTTTTTTTTTCCTAGCATTATATTAGAGCAAGAGTAGTATTTCTGGGTAGAGGGGAAACAGAGAATTACTAAAGCCATATAATTGACATTTTTTTATATGAAGAATTTTATTAGAAGAATGCTAAGCTGCAAAGGCATTTCACATAAGCCATGCTTTCTCCTTTAGCCTACCCAGCTGGAGTCAGGAATCAGCCCAAATGGGAAAGAATGTCATCTTAGACAGTAAACATGGGCCTTAAGTAAGATACCAGGTGGCTTGGAGCTCAAATCAATGATAGCATCCAATTATTACAAAATAAAATGACCCTCTGAAGAAAATGGCTCCCATGGGCACCACGAATCAGAGGGACATGTTTTCTTGTGGCATGTTCTGCATTTTAAAGTCCCTACAAATGTTACTAATAACCTGTCATCCTGCAGGAGAATAGATGAGACCTGCTGAAAGCACCTACGAATTCGTGAGCAAGCATATTATACAGGCTCACTGTGATTTCTTGTCACCATCTCCAAACAGATGACCAAATAGCAGGTTTAAGAAATTACTTGCATTATTAAAGCATGTCTGCTCTTTATTTTCATTTACAAATCTGAGAAAAGCTGACAATTCCCCTGCATTTCTCTGTACCAGCTGAAATTCTCAGAGTTACAACATATACATCGTGTGCTTAAATTCCCAGGATACCTAAATGGTACAGGCACCTTTCACAGTTTATCTCCAGTTTCCAGGAAAGCACATGATGCTTCAATCATGTGGTTCTCTCTTCCTTCCATGGCTATGAAGTCCCTCTTTACTGTAGGCACATAACATGAAATGCTTCACAGTTTTAGGTGTCTGTGCTCTACAGAGACGGGCAGTTGCTCAAATAGCCTAAAAAGCTTCATGCTTACCTACATTTATAGGAATTCATGCCAAGGTGCAACACAAATTAAATGGAAAAGGCCTTAAAGCCTTTGGCAAAAATTTTAAGGTTTGCCAGAAGTTGATTGAGAATCAAGTGAGGGGGGAAAAAAAAAATATCCCAAGCCCCGATTTGCCTTTGCTCCAATATCCAAAGTTTCACATCTGTTTCTGTGGGTCAATCCAGCTTGTCACTGGTGTAGTTAACAGCTGGATAGCACTGTAAGATTGTCCTGATAAAGACTGGAAAGAATAGATCTAGAATTCAATATAAAGAGGGGGTAAAAAAGGTGGTTTACCACTCTTTCATATGATTATTTAATCAGTACAGAAAGATGTTCCTCTTGCTACACGGCAGGGCAGCGAAGTCTGGTTTATAGCAGATTTCAGTATCTTAGTTCTACCAGTTCTACTCATACTGGGTCTGAAGGGGAAATTTCTATTACCAGATAATTTAATTCCTTAAGTAGTTCCACTGAAATGAAAATTAAAAAAAAATTATTTGGAGATTATCTGTGCTTGTTATTAATTTTTTCATTCCCTGACAATAAATAAATCCATTAAGCAGCTAACAGTTCTGTGAACCAGTTCCTGTTTAGAAAGCAATATTGCAATTATACTGATCTTTCTCAGTATGCAGAATCAAGCTGATCTTTTTTTGACTCAAAAACACATCAGCCCTTATTGCATTTTATGACAACGAGCACCAACAGCTCAATGATACAAACAAGACCTATCTCAGCACCATTGCCACTGGGAATGAGTTAATTGCAAGAACAAATTAAACATTAATCATTTAAGTGATTTAAATTTAAGTCGTGCGTACTGTTCCACTGCTCATTTTAGCATTAACATATGAAGCTGCTCAAAGCCATTAAAACACACTCAGCAACGAGGCAGGGAGATGAAAACAAAGCTGGGCTGTTTCTTTTCTTCCTGCTCAGACACAGAGATCCCAAAACCTCCTCCTTACCCAGAACATGCTGTTAGCTGATTTGAAATGTGGATTTGATGCACTACACAAACACCTTTACCTGTTTGCATATGGGTCTGTGCTACACCTTTGTCTTTTCACCCTGTTTTCCTCGTGTCCTCCACCAGGCACTGCAGGGGAACCTGTATCCTTGATTTCTGCTCCATCAGCACAGACAAAAGGAAGAGCAGCTGAACTTTCCCTGACTTTCTCCAGTGGTTTGGGTATGTTTCTTTTGCCAAGCCACAAATGTACAGAGCTTGCATGAACTCCACTGAATGTTGAATTTTCTCCTGTCCTTCCAGCTGTAGCAATGGTTGGCTGATGGGGAACGCAGAGGTGAAGATGGGTGGGAGGAACAACTGCCCACATTTCACTGCACAATTCTCTACACAACCGTATGGGAGACATTACAGATGATTCTCTTGGCTTTCAGGTTACCCAATTTGCACAAAATCAGGCATCAGAGATGGAGGATAAGGAAGAGTCTGGCTTCATGACTGCCCTTATCTCCTGATAAACCTTCAGTGTCCCACTGAAAATGTGAAATGTAGCCCCCCCCGCATGATAAGAATATTTGGACACAGGGTTTTAGGCACCCAGACACAGTCAGTGTCTCTACACTTTTCTGCAGAAAATAGGTTTAGCTTAGAGCACGGAGGAAGCAAGGCATGTCCTTTGTGTCCACACACACCAACCATCCTGCACTTGTTTCAGGTCTTTTCTTTGATCAGCAT
>WEIV01010809.1:80124-146171 GCA_013390005.1 Calyptomena viridis | reverse complement strand
TGCCATTCACACACTCTGTATTTGTACAATAATAATGATCATTTCAAAGCCTTCAGTTACATCGTAATTAGTCCGCAAACCTCTGTCTCAAATATATTGAATATTTTTGTTAAAATACAAAAATAAACCCCAAAACAATCAAAATCACAACACACACGTGGGGAGCAAGGGGAGTACAAGCAAAAGACTCTTAAATGTTACTTTGTATACGGTTACAGTGGGGTTTTTTTAATTAAAAACCCCACAACAAGCTAATTAGGTGAAGTTAGGATACATTCAGAGACATGTTAAGAGGATGGGAACAGGGATATAACCGTATTTGATTTCCCAATGTGTTACTTCAATCTTGTATTTACCAGAGGTCTGTAGCTATTCTTGCCTTGTGTTTCATTGCCAAATGACCAATGCAGCCAAAGACTCAATGGTCACCTCACGACCACAGGACATTATTGTTTTGTTCCTCAAACTAACAGCAATAGTGACTCTCAATTATTCATCACCCCTTCTCTGCTATGGGGTAAGTCAGTCCCAAATTCCACCCCTGTAACCTTTCCTTCTGTAATAAGGACACATCACTGAAGAATTACTAATAGATGTGGACCAGGTATTTTTTTTTTTTATTCTCCAAAATGCTGCCACATCATGAACAAAAATAATTCACAGATGATACCAGAGCTGTGGTTCAGTGGAAGGAGTTCCAGCCTTGCTCACCCCCAAAGCCTGGTTATCACGTTCAGTCTCCCACTCCTGGTAAGATGTTTTATCTAACTCAGCACTGTAGATGTAAAGTTGATTTTCCAACAAGTGTTTCTGAAAGAATGAACCTCTTATGCAAAAGAGAAAATAAAGAAGGGAACAATAAGAACATACACTATGTGTACAACACATAGTGCCACTGCTTGTTCTTCTATACTGAGAGACATTTACGAAGTTCAAAGACTGTAAAATTAAAAATTGACCTGAGGTTTTAAATTTCACCTACTTAACTCCACAGCGCATCACAGAAGTCAAAAACTTAATATACAGTGCTAAATTTTATCATCTCCTGGGCTAGATTTAGCTTAAGAAAAAAAGGAAGAAGAGAGATAAGCATTTATGGTCAATAATTAGAAATACCACATGACAAAATTTCTTGAACTGTGCTCAGGAGGACATTTATCACTGAAAATTAGAATCGTCGAGTATTTTGGGTTATCAGGTTCTGGAGTCATGGGTGTAAGGAAGCACATAAAGAGAAAAATGGTTTTTCAGAGACATGCAATGATCTCTGTGTCTGTCCAGCAGAGTTTCTTTACAGAAGGCTAACAGTCCACAGACTTCAAATAACACAGAAGATGAACACTTTTCCCATTCTAGTGTGAAATCCTATTTGATACATATATATTAAAAAAAAATCGATCAGATATGGAGCAATTTTCAAACGAGCAGCACTAACCTTGGAAAGCAGAGATCTTGTCTCCAGTGGACAAATCATACATCATTTCAAGCTATGATTTGAGCTGAATGCAATAAATGACTTGAAAAAAACTGAACCTTGGTTGCCAAAAGAGAACTGACAGTGACAGGTTCCTTCAAAACCACATCTGCACCTCCCTGAACGAGGATATCTGTGCTATTTTGGTATCTACTGAGCTTCCAGCCCAGCAAGGGCTGTAACTGGCCAGCTACAAACTTGGATGATGCCAGATAAATGCTGGTCTGAAGGAGAAAAGTGAAAGGAATGAGCCAAGTTAAGAGCTGTGAAGATAAATTAAGGTGTAAATCACGTATCTGCTAAATGTTGACATTCTCAATGTGGCCTCAAACAGCTGAAAGTATTCAAAAATACCTTTTCCTTCCTGCTGGTCATAAAATTGAGTCCAGAGCAGGAGGAGACATCTATTTCCATCTGCAAGGCCTCTTCCACACTGTAGTTGCACATCTTTCTGCTGCTTAAGAACATCTTACACGTGTTTTACCATCTGGCTGATGCTGCTCAGTTCCAGGCACAATTAAACACGTCCATCCAGGCAAAAAGTCCACCATTTCTTCCACATCCCACCATCTGGACTGTGTTTGGAAAGCACGAGCTCGTAAATCCCTTATGATCGACCCCTTCCACCACCTTCTCCTTTTTCTCTTCAAACTTTACCTTGTCAAACACTTTTGGAATTACTGCAAGCACAGGGTAAGACTAAAAGGAGTCTTACCTCCAACTTTGAAGGCTGTTTCTGCCCCACACAAATCTTTCCAGAGAGCCAAAGCAAATACATGGTACATGTACTTTGGTGTTTAATTGTTCCTCTGTTAATTCCTTTTAGTTATGCTCTAGTTGAAGGAATAAACTTTTTTTTTGTTATGACTGCAAGTGTTCAGCAGTGATATAGGTGAAGGTGGGATAACAGATCATTAAAACAAATCTTCTCCCACACTTGACTGCAGATATTTAATACTTTCACCCTTGATCAGAAAACAAAACTTCATAGGGCAGACTTTTTTTTTTTAAATTAGGCATTTATATGAGTTTCTGTCAAAGTCTGCATAATCTCTTGAACGAAAGGCTCAGGTTCTGCATTTCTACCTCTCAGGCTTCAAAAGCACTGAGCTCCTGCCTCTGTACAGCCTCCAACTCTGGGCAAGGCTGTGACCCCCAGGTTGAACTGACTCAACCCTATAAACCTTCCTTTCAAAATCCTCTACAGCTGTCTTTTCATTCAAGAAGTACTTTCCAATCCCATTACTACTTAAACCCTTTATAATCCAATCAACCTCGGCAGCATCATGTCAGATCCCTCTGTCAACACTGTAACCCTGTAATATTTCATTCAGAGAGAGCACAGCACTACTTTCCACTTCCAGAAAAACTGTAATTCCTACCCTTGACCCAGCTTTGTTCTGGATTTATCTTCATTTAGCATAACTACATTAGAAAAGCTGCCTGTATCTTCCACATAGCTTTATTTTACATAGGGTAAAAAGAAAAATTAAATTCCTGCAGCTGTTTCTGAGGAAAGAAAACATTTGGCACAATGCAGGCAGTAATTTGGTTTGGTTTACACTTCTATTTTTGCTGAAAAGTAAAATTCAATCGGGTTATCAGTGGAGTGAACTATAAAGACACTTCCCAGAGGCCAAGAGTTGTGGAGTCGAGTTTATTTTTCTTCCTCCTCTTCCACCTCCTATTTTTATGGTAGCAAACAGCCCATAAAGCAAACCCCCTGTGGTACATTTTCTGGACTCTATTGCCTGCAAGACTTTATTAACTGGAGGCTGAGCAACTAATATTTGAATTGCAGGCATGAAAAATTAGCTAACACACGCTGCAGAGCAGACTGATGGACTGTGCCTGACTGGGATGGCCAACAGTCCATCCCCAAGCCCTGAAACACTACAGCCACCAAACAGGAATCAAAAAACCTTTAACTGCTAATTCCTTCTGCCACTATCAGACTCAGGAAAAAAAGAGAAGGTAATTGTCACCAATATTTTCATCTCTGCAGGGTTAAGAAACCACTATAAGACATATGAAGGAGGTAAACTGAAATTTTACGAGATTTTCATGGTGGTTTCATCATTTTTTCCAGTAATTTTTTTTTTTTCTTAATTTCACTTAACAGCAACGAGAATCAGAGAATCCTTTAGTTTGGACAAGATCTTCAAGACTGTAAAGTGACCTCGACTTTTTTTATTTAGTTACTAGAAATATGACCTTTAAAGAAAAAATGCATTACATTTCCTTTTATGATTTATGGGGGATTTTGTAGTTATTAATATTCTTTATGAAAAGCTCCTACTTCCATGCAGTCCAGAACCACCAGGGAGGTCTAAAGCCCCTCTCTGGTCCAAGACACTGAGGATTTTGTAAACTTGTGACATGCTCCTGCTTCCCTTTTGGCACTTGAGGTGTAGTACAGGATCATCACATCCATTTATCATCCTCCTTACAGGCCAAAAGAGAACACAATCCTGTAACCATAGAAACATGGATGTTCCTGTGGACATTTTCTGCCTATTATACTTGAAAAAAGAACTGAGCCCTATTTGCTCTCTCCACAACAGCATCTGAAAAGAAAAATCCCATGTTCATTTCAAACCAGTGCAGCAGCTCTGAGAACCCTCTCACCTTCTCCCTCTCCCAGGAACACAGCATGGCTTGGCCTGGGAACCTCGAGCCCTGGCATCTATCAAATTGGCATAATTAGAATTTTAATTCTACCAATACTAAGAGAAATAGTAGCTATGTCTAGCAGGTATTACGACTCTCAAAAAATTAGATTATTATTTGCTGTTTGAAGATGTTTTTCTCACTGAACCATGAAAAGCTAGCACATTTTAAAAAAAAAAACAACCTAAAACCAAAACTCATAGTGTCCATGGCCAAGCAGTGAAAGCCAAAATATGTTGAGAGTCTTCAGTTAAGACTGATATGGAAGGAGGTTTAGCTGCTATTCAAATAAATAACACATCAAAGCAGCATCAGCAGCTATTTTGTGTATTTCCAGAAAATGCTTTTACTCACCTAATACCACCCTGAAATATTCAACCACCTAAATATTACACAGTCCCTTTAAATCCCTGAAAATTCCCCAGGCAAAGGATGAAGTGCTTTGCTCCATACACAATTACACATTTACTGAAGTCAGATGCTTGGAAGAATAAAAATCTACCCACCCCAACAACACCACCACCTCTGGCAATATAATTTTATAATTGTAAATCAGTAGAGCATTATAAACAACTTCAGGATATACAAAACAGGCTTTACTGAGCATAATATACTTCAATGTGATTAAAAATAACAATTGATGCAAACCTCTAGTCACAAATACTTACGAAAAACGTCACTAGTCAACATTAACATAAAGAAATTAGGAAAAATAGGCACAGAGAAGTTAAAATATTAGAACTATGAAGCTCCTGGAGGAACTTTAATGACGCCTATTTTATGTCTCATGCAATATATTGCACAACTTGGAATATTCCCATAAATTCCTGAATGCACACACAACATCACCAATGATAAATCTGCTACCCCTGGATCTCATGAGCTTTGCAGTTCTTCATATTTTCATGTTAAGTTTTTTCACTACTGTACTGTTTTATAAAAACATACAAACCCCTCCATCACTGAGGAACCATTTAGTTCTTAGAACAAAAGCTATTCACTGTAATTCAGCCTTTTTAAATGCTGAAAGAAAATTCTGCACATCTTCACTGAATATTCACATATTCAAAGTGCCCAATCAGTATTTAAAAAAAATTAATCACACAGGCTTTTTAAAATTAAGATATGAATTATTTATCCATCCTCAGTGAAAGAAACTCTCTTATGTTTCCAGTTACCAATTCTGGACACTACATTAAGACAGGGGTGAAATTTCACTTTTATTTTGTATTTTAGCTCTGCCCATTAAATGCCAACTCTGGTGTGAAAAAAACCCCAAATGCCACGTAGTTAGTTTAAATTGCTCAATAAACTTGAACTGTTATGTGAGCATTTTATGCTCTCTATGAAGTTACCACCTACAGACTTCAGGATAGCTCTACTTGCAGGAGCCAGTGCTTAACAGGCAAATTTTGCATGTTTAAAAAGCTTTTTGGCTGCCTGTGTAAATCACCTCCCAGCAGAGAAACAGGTGCCCTTGGTTAACTGAAAAGCAACAGGAACAACATCTAATTAAGATCACAGTGGAACTGCAAATGCCATGAAGGGACAAATATTCTTCAAAGTCAAAAGGCTATAAATACATAGGACCAAACAGAAATTCTCCTTAAGAAATATTAATGTCTTATTGCTTCTAAAAGGCCAAATAACTGAGGGGCTTTTGTGTTTGGTTTGACATTGCTCATAGTTCTTTTTAATACCATGAATAGAGTGTTTCACAGAAGAGCTGGCAAATAGTTAAACAGTGCCATTTGGCAACTGCTCGTTCAGACATTAATGTTAATAAAAGGCATTTAATACTAAAACTTGTGAAAACCAATCAGGTAGCAAAAAAAGCCAACTCTGTTATTTTAGCTTTTCCTTACCAAAATAAGAGCTCAGCATTCCAGTTTGTGTCTCAAAACATGTTTCACAAAATTATCTCAAAATTTCTTTAGTGCCGTAACAGATATCAAAAAGTTACAAGCAAGCCAATGTATTTTGAGGCAAAAAAACCCACTCCAACCTAACAAATACAAAGCAGGATGTAAATATATTATCAAGAGCAACACTGACTGCAAGCAGTTGAACCCCATCGGATTTTGCCCTAAATGTTTGTAGCAGGAATATTTTGCTCATTTGCATAAAATAGAGGGGCTTGGGGTTTGGATCTTCTTTTTTTTGCTTGTTTTTTAAATAGCACAAAGCAATTCTATTTCATCAGCACTCAGTGAGCTTTCCTGTATGAACATATCATTTGAAAAACAAACTCCCAAGAGTAGTTGCTCCCCTTTCTGAACAGAGCCAACCTCAGCACAGTTTCCCCCCATCATTTGAAAACAGGATGCCAGAAAATGAAGAAAACACTAATTTCCAACAGAAAGCATGTACACAGCACTGAGCAAAACACTAAAGGTCAAAACCACACTGTGACACTGAGTATGGGGGCATAAAATCCAGGTGAGGAGACAGAGCTTCGGGGAGATGGACAGAAGGGAACACTGGCCATTAAGTTTGTAACTTAATTACAAACTAACACTCTCCAGTACCGAATTAAAAGTACCAAGAGAGGTACTTCAAGTTCTGGTAAGAGTTGGGCAATTCTTGATTTCAGTTAGATTACCTGACTTCAGCTTCCAGGGATTTAACTTCTGCTATAGCTTTCCTGCTATTCAGTATTTTCTCACAGTGAAGTTATTAATATACTACAATCAAGCCACCTCTATTTATTCCTTTTGATTGGCAGAATATAAAATCTGTATGTCAAAACAATGCACAACCATCACTTCATCCCCAGCACTGACTGAAAATTTAACAGATTAGATGGAGAAGAAGAGATTTTTATCTCCTTATCTCACACACCAGCAGTAACCACATAACGATAGGCACGGGGCAATGGCTTCAAACTGAAAAAGGGAGGTTTAAATTGAATATTGGGAAGAAATTCACTCCTGTGAGGGTGGTGAGACACTGGCACAGGTTGCCCAGAGAGGCTGTGGATCCCTGGAAGTGTCCAAGGCCACACTGGATGGGACCCTGGAGCAACCTGGTGGAATTACAGCCACTTAGTGCATCAAACCTTTCCCTGCTACACCAGCCCAGTAAAAGATGCTTTTCGACTCAAAAGTTCAGTCAGGCTTAATCTGAGCCAAGAAGACCAAGAAATCAGTCAACAGGAATTTTTAGCTTTCCCTCAGGAGCAGGGCATCAGTGCTTTCCATCCATCTTATGATGTTTTGGAACTTCTACACTTAAATCCCAGTTGTGGCAATATTCAAAAGGCAGGCAAAAGTTTGCTAGTCAGTGTATGTGCATTTATGGGTCAACAATGGCAAGTCTATGTTTTATTTTATTTTTAGGTCTTTTCATGGGTCTCATCCGAAAGCAGGATGAAAGTGGGGTTTTTGGAATGCCTCGGGATACAGTCCAAGGAGCAGCACTTCCTACACTGGCTCTGGGCAGTCAAGTGTAAGCAGAAAACTACCATAATGAAACACAAAGGTTTTTGCATCCTCCTTGCAGCAAACACAATGCTCATTAACATTCATGTAGTACAAAATGTTTCCATCTAGAATTGGCTTTTCCCCCATTAGAATCCTACAGGGCTTGATTAATTATTGCTAATGAGAATAGATTTTTTTTTTCCTTAATTTACATGCTACCTGTTTCATTTACTTTCAGATTTATTTTTAATACCAAACCATTCCCCTTGGGAAAATGACCGTCATTATCACACAGTCCTCCAAAGAGCACAAAATAACAGCTGTCACTTTGGGTCACCATAGCAACACTACTGTAACTACACTGCATTTGGTTCAACAGGAGGGAAAAAAATCATAAAAAATATATATATCCACACGCACATGCAGAGGTGATGATAATAAGTGACTTGTAACGCAGCAGAGGAAATTCTCATTTCAATAACCAGGTGTTTCTCTCTCCTTTGGCCAAAACAACCCAGTGAATCTCATCTCCCCCACAGCATCCATCATCCAATCCAGCAACTTCCCGACCTCTCAGTGTTAGGAAAGACCACATTCTCTTTCATGGTGTCAACAAAAGCAAGGAGGAGGCACCTTGTCAACCAGTGGTGCAGTTGTCACATGGTGCCCCCGTTTAAAAAAGGTGCCAAATACTGTCAGAAACACTGGCATATCACAGGACAGCAAACAGGTGATCTAGTCACACATTGGGACCTGGGCTTCCCAAGGGATTCACTGATTTAAGTCCCATTAATGTTAATGGGGAATTATGTGCAGAGCTCAGAGGCAGCTGAGTGGAAGGGAAAAAACAAAGCTTGTAAGAGCAAATCCAGGAGTGTGGGCAAAAATTTAAGTTTGCCATCGTTTTCTGTGGGAGAAAGGCTGGATCACAGCTCAGATAAATCTGGTTTTAGAGAAACAAAAGCTCAAAAGGGAAATTCTGAAAATCAAGTAACTGGCTTTTTAGTCTTTACTTCTCAAAACAAAATACTGTCTTTATTTTATCTCTTTTTCTTTTTTTCCTGCTATGACATATTTTTCATCTGAAAGAGAGTAAATTATTCTATGAATACTCCCTTACAGGTCATTAATGAACTAACAGAATGACAGCTCTGGATCTTTTTTCTCCTGTTTCTTCCTGACTGTCTCTGGCACAGTGTCTTTAGTTAAGAAGAGAATAGCACGGCTTGGGGAGGGGAAGTCTCTGCAAAGATGAAGCTGGGTATGAAAAGCTGACTTTGCTCAACCTGAGCTGACTGAAGATGAACCCCAACCACTCCCAGGGCTGCAGCACCAGGAACCAAATAGAGCTCTCAAAAACCAGATTATTCTCTCTCTCTTCCTAAGAGAAAAACCTTAAGGTCCATAATCAGGGGGACTCAAGTCTGGGGTTTGATATCCTGTAGTTTTCCCCTGGGATCACAGGTTCTACATAGGAAAGATGCGTATGAATGGCTCTACAAAAACCCCCAAAACAACCCAACAAAAACCCCAAATAATTTCAGTTCACACTCAGAAAACAACAACACATCAGAGGGAAACATCACCAGGCTGGATTTGGTCTTTGGGCTGCAAGGTCTTGACTGTTAGTTCTACAACTACACGTAAGACACAGCTGGATCAGCCTCCCACAGTCAATCAAAAAAGCCTTTGTTAGAGTTTATAAGCCAAATCACAGCAAGAAACTAAGCCTATGTGCACTTATTTAGGCACATTACAACAAAAGTTGGAAGGATAAACCTTCAGCCAGGGTAAGATATTTCAGTCATTGTCTCTGTGCTTTCACTGATCTGCAATAATTATGGTTAATAGTTGCTAAAAGGTTTCTAACAAACCTCACATAGTAATTTATCATAATTATCATAACCTTCGACATGTTTCAAGCTTGGGGTCCTCAGCTCATTATTTATGGGTCTTTCAAAATTGTTCCAGTACATTAATTTCTCTATTTTTAAGCATATCCATAAGCAGAGCCTATCAAGTGCTAAAAGAATTCCACTTCCCAGTTTAAAAATGTGGGTAATAATATGCACAGCCATAGCTTGGATTTCTTTTAAAG
Organism: Calyptomena viridis; assembly: GCA_013390005.1. NCBI lineage: Eukaryota > Metazoa > Chordata > Aves > Passeriformes > Eurylaimidae > Calyptomena > Calyptomena viridis. The sequence goes on along the minus strand of WEIV01010809.1, from coordinate 136,507 downwards.
CAGTATTGAGTCACTAATTCATGATCTACAGAAATTATTAGAGTCAGGTAGGCCCTGCTTTGCAAGAAGGATATAATGATGAATACCTGCAAAGGAGCAGAATTTGCAGACAGTGCCAAAACTGAAAAAATAACACAGTATTTTGTATCTAAGTTCGCATTAACTTTCACATTATTACAGAACAACATTCTGTAATACTTGTGAATACTTCTCCAACACCTTCATCCCACTTTAAGCTCAAAAATCAGCTACAACACAGAAAAATACATCTAAAGTGGGGTCACTATCATTTGATAATATAGGAATCAAGGCAAGGATACTGAAGTCAAAATTAGCAATATATAGATATGTCAGATTCAGAGGACTTGAAGTATGAAATCCTGGGGGGGATTAGCCACCCCCCTCTCCAATTTAACCAGATTTATTATTCTACCATGAAGTACTACATGAAGACACTCAAACTAGGAATGACTAAAAATTAGACCAGCCCGTGAATATCCAAAAACTACCAAATCAACTAATGATTCTAAGATTCCTCTGAACAAATATGACACTGAAAATACACCTGAACAATGTGAATACCCTAAAAACACAGGTAGAGCAGTGGTTGTGTTGAAAAGTAATATATTAAGTGGGATAAAATGTAAAATTGAGTCTTCCCTGTCTAGCACGCTGCTGACAGTTGTGTGCAATTAAGGCATTCGGATTCTAAAGCTCAGTCCTCTTCTCCCTTTATCCTGCAAGATGTGGAGGAAAGATACAAGCAGTGCATTAGTGCCAGTAGCAGCAAAGCCTGTAACAAGTGCAGAGAGATCTTCTGATACAAGTGATTCCATTTAAGTGATTCCCTGCAGTTTGGTCCACACCTCTGCCAAGTCATTAATTATTTCCATCACCATCTCTTTACATCAGCTGTTTTCCATACCTGTACTTTCCCATTCCAGCCTCATTCAAAAGTATTTGGTCCAAAATATATCATCCACCTGTCAGAGTAGTTAAATACTTCAGTCAGAGCCTCAGAACTCCCAGCTATAAGAGGCAGAAACTGGTCCTAGTCTTTGCTTTGCATGATTTAGACCAGCCAAGTTTTCCTTTGCCACCCCTTACACAAAATAGCTGTAGGGTGACACTGCTGAGGTTCTGGAGCAGGCAATGGCTGGCTGTAAGCAAGCACCACAATTCCATGATGTCCAAGGAAAGACTGCCTTCTGCTGGGACAAAGTACCCTTACACACTTACCTACTCTTATGCAAGTTTGATTAGCACAGGCTCATTGCAAATAGCAGCACTTCAACAGCACACAGCACATGTAAGGTGATTCATTTTGAGTTGTCAACTGAGTTTGTTCAGTTAGGACAGTGAAGAAGGCAACCAAATTAGAGGAAAACTGCTCCTGCAGTACCCAAATGCTCACTGCAGCCACTCCAGTTGAGATCAGACTCACTCCAAAGCCCCTTTTTAAAGTCAGAATGTCTAGAAATACTCTGATCAATAGAGAATGAAGAGAAATTATTGTCCAAGAAGAAGGGAAGTCAATCATAACCTTTGTTAACACGACTGTAATTGGAGGTCCTGACTCAGTGAGACCTCTTCCATCTCCTATTCAAGCAGCCAAATGGCCCCCAGAGGCATCTCAACACCAGGGGGGTTAAATCAGGCAGTCCAGTTTATCACCACATAACAAAACAGAATTAAACTCTTTGTCTTTCCCTGATTACAAAGCACAGTCCTGTTCTGAGAAAGAAAGGCCTCAACGTGCTTTGTAAGGCAGACATTTCACCAGGAGATGGCTATTAGCCAGCATATATCTCTGTCACTTTTTAAAGATAATCTGGTTAAACAGCTACATCTTTCCTTCTTATGTTTTTGTTTCCACTATACACATGAAAATTAGCTTAGAGACTAAGAGGGCTAATTTACATTTTTAGGGATATGTTTTATCATTGTGTGCAGATAGGATTTGCAGTCTTTGCTGAATCCATTGTGTTACCAACCCACTTGCTTTTCTCTGCCCAAAGAAAAGAAAAAAAAGGACATTTGCATCATGTGAGCACAGAGTAGAGCCCAGCTTTTCATCAAGGAAGTGAAGCTTTGAATTATCACCCCTACCTATTAAAGCCAGGGAAAACTAAGGAACAAACAGATGCTGAAAGGAAAATTTACCCAACACTACTAAAATGGCAGGAGAAAGCACAAACTTCTGGTTTTGGTCACTGCCTTGGAGATTGTGCTCCTGTGAACGTGATGTGAATCCCACACGGAAGAAACACAGTGTAAAATTTTTCCCTATAATGGCAGGTACTTGTAGCTGCAAATAAAAACGGATGATTTGCAGAAGTCTTGTTGCCAATCTTGTCAGTAGCAGTAGCAAGTGTATGAGAATTGTACTTGGTGCTTTACCTTCAGGCCAAGCTTTGAAAAGTGGATCTGACACCTAAAATGGCAAAGCACCTCTGTGTATTTATCACACCTAGAGAGAAAAAAAACTTAAAGAAGGGGATAAAACACAAGAAACCCTGTCTCACTTTTATTCCACTCTATTAACATAAAGAGGAGAAGAATAAGGAAGTAACCTTCAATTCCCATAATTTAATAGTTGTGATCACAGAGTGGGAAAAGGTACAAATAGAAGGTAACAAATGGATGTGTGAACAGAAATAGAATTTTAAAATACTAACACAGTTTACATGCCTGATAAAACAGAACTGCTCATCACATTCAGTATCCTGTAGTCTCCTGGATCAAATCTGAGTCCTCACAAAGGACTAAGATCAGATCACCAGCACAATATCAGTGTCAATGGATTTTATACACCCACACGTACAGTATTAAATTATATTAAACTGGTCTTTAATCACAAAACGGCCTGAGTTGGAAAGGACCTTAAATATTATCTAGTTCCAGCCTTCCTGCCACGGGCATGGACACCTTCCACTTGACCAGATTGCTCAGAGCTCCTTCCAGCCTGGCCTTGAACACTTCCTTTCTACCCTTTTAAAAGATGGTTCCAATATTTCCCCCTTTCCAGTCACCCAGGACTTCACCCGACTGCCATGACTTTCCAAATACCATGGACAGTGGCTTGGCCACTCCAGCAGAGAATTCCCTCAGGACTCTGGGATGCATCCCCCCAGCTCCCCTGGACTCACACACCTTCGGGTTCCTCGGGTGGGCATGAACCTCATCTGGACTTGCAGTGGGAAGCACTTTGCTCCCCCAGTCCCCATCCTGCTGTCCCTTCACTGGAGAGGGGTGGGAAGAGAGGTTGTCATCCAAGACTGAGGCACAAGAGCTGTTGAGCACCTCACCCTTTTCCTCATCCATGGTTTGCAGTTTACCAACATTATTAAGGGGGGTGCACCTTCTTTGACCTTCTCTTTCTGGTTAACACACCTGTAAAAGCCCTTCCTGCCATTCTCTGCGTGCCTTGCCGGGTTCAGTTCCAGCTCCACCTTGGCCTTCCTCACCCCATGTCTACACAACTCAACTTCCCTATTCTCTTCCCAGGTCCTTGTTCCCACTGCCTGTGCATTCACTTCATTCCCTTTAGTCTGACCAGCAGGTCCCTACTTGGCCATGCAGATCTAGATATGTATAAATGATCAAGAAAAATGCCTGCACAGATATCCAATCTAAGCCTTGCTCTCTTTCAGTTTCAAGAGCTTTACTGCAAACAACCAGCATCAACAGGAATGCTGCCATGCTGACAAATCCATAATCTGTGTCACAGAATTATGGGGGGCCTGTTTTTTTAACTCTCCTTTCCACGTACCTGGTACAAAACCCAGCAGTCTGCCTTTTTCTGTAGGCTTTGCTTTCAGTGCAGGATCTGGGGCTGACATCCACCCACACATTAGGGCTATTTATTTGCTCATCTCAATAAGTCACACTTCAGGAGTTCTCACTGTAAGATTAATAAAATATCGGAAAGCAAGAGTTCCATTGTCACAATGATTTAGTACACACACCAGAGATGGAAGTATAAATAATTAAACCTACCAATCTGAAAGACACATCTGAAAAAAATCACTCCAACTGCCACCAAACAGACAAGTTCAAGTTCATTTAACATCTAATACCAAAAACACTGACAAGAGTAAAACACTGCACTGAAATAGAGGAAAAATTATTTATTCATAGAATCTCATCTTCCGTGTCAGATGTTGCAATTTAAGTATCACTGAGCTATCTCACACTGGTTCCTTCTGCATTGGTTTTTGCCTATATTCATAGTGGAATGAAACAACTTATCCACAAAACTGGTAAGCAAAACACAACTCCCACACTTGGCATTTAAGGGACCAATTTTGTCTACTAGTGTTTCTACACAATCCACCTCCTAACTTCATTTGCTTTCCTGCTGTGAAAATTCCAGCAGACTAATAGGCTTCTCTATCTCTGCTAACAAGAGAATTTTATATTTAAGATCTTATTTAAATACAATTACTGTAGCAGATTCAATGCTTTTCACTAAGTTATTCCATGTATCCTTCGTAAAACAAAGTTATGTAGGAGTTTCAAGTTTAAATAAAAGTTAGGGGATAAGAGCAAAGTAAGAAAATATTTTTTAAAGTGAGACATAATGAAATATTGACCGACAGAGGGGAAAAAGAACAGCTTTTTTAGCTTCAAAAACTATGATATAGCTCACATTAAAGAAAAAAATCAGTATAAAAACAACTTATCTAACAGAGACAGTCTATGTTCCTGGGAATGTTTTGCCAATTACACTGGCAACATAACATCAAACACAAATAAATGAGGATACACACAAAGACAGCTGACCTATTTCCAAATCTACAATAACTAAAACACTTGTCAATAAAAATTCAATTACACAAGAATATCAGCCACGATTCCTTTGACTGCAGGCACAAGGGAGAGCAAATACACCAAGTTAACATTAATGCTATTTCCAGCTGTTTGTGTCTTGCTTCTTGCAGTGCCAAAATGAATTTAAACCATGTATTTCGGGCAACATCCAAAGTACAGTTTTCTAATTAGAGGGAAGTACATCCAGTCCAGAGAAATAAAACAAGACATAGCCATAGGAACACCAGCAAGGGGAGGCACAAAACAGCAGGAGCTGCAGAGGGAGGGTGGAGGAAGACCTGGGAAGGGTGATGAATACTGGAACACAGCTACAATTTGTGATAACATTTAACCCTCTGCCCTCAATTTAGACTCTTTAAGACATTAAATGAATACCAATATGTCAATAAACCGGGACAAACACAAGCCCAGACAGAACAACAAAACCCCTGCCCCTAACAGCATCCATCCCTCTTTGTCTTCCAGATTACAGGAGAGGCCACGGAATCACAAGTCTTTAATCCACCAGTGAGAGCTGCTGGGGAAGAGTTAAAGGAGGCAGAGCCACGTGCACCTGTGACAGCAGCTCAGCTGCTCTCCCCACGCAGCCCTGCAGGTCAGTGCACTTCCAAAAAACAGGAAAAAAATCTGTCTGCTTGCCAATATCTGTCAGCACTGCAGCTGTATTACACAGCAGTTGGCATGGACAAAGTAATTCCTTGTTAAGGAAGGACTTATAAAATATGCAGGACATTAACTGAACATACACAGCTACTAGTTGGAGATAAATTCATTACTTACACACAATCAGTGGGTAGAAGGCAGGGTGGGGAACCAGACCAGTTTCCCTTGACTTTGTGCAGAATTTGCACCATCTGGAACAAATACAAAGTCCACGATATCGGAATGGAATTCTCAGGCTGATGGGAGTTAAGGGTGAAGCACCAGTACACAGAACAGGCTCCAGAACAGCAAAAAACTTCAGTTAAGTGCTGAGTTGCCTTAACATCCCCAAGAGTACAGTTGCTAACACCTCCACCATCCTTTACAGTAATCATTTGGCCTGCAAAGCTCCCTAAGGAAGGGACAGTGCCAAACCTCTTCTTCCAAACAGGACTGTTTGAAGCCACTTAAACATCTACCATGCTTTTGCCCAAAGGCTGCTGTGAGATGTTTGGGTCTTCTCTTCTTCCTGCCATAGGCAAGTTCTAGTTTGTGGCAGGCCAGGTCTTGGCTCCTCCTCTGTAGGTGGACGAAAAATAAGGAGCACAAGCAGTTGGCCACTGGATTCAGGGACAGGGATGAAAGCCACCTTTGTTTGATCATCAGCTGAGAAGGAGCCCAAGTGGAAAGAAATGCCTCTCTTGCAACCACCCTGGGACACCTGCACTAAGACATGACAGCCCTTCTCAGGAGGACTGAAGAGCACATGGCTCCTGCTTGCAGTCCTGCACAGACCTCTTATCACTCCTTAATTAACAGCAGCAATTTGCTCCTTATCACTCCCAGCCCTGTGCTGGGTGGGGTTTTGTTGTTGTTCAGTTTTGGGGTTTTTCTTCCTTCTTTTTTCAAAGCTGACTTGCTCTGACATTCAAGGGCTACATTTTATTCTTCAGCTCCAATTAAAGGCTGCCGAAATCCGTCATGGTCTCGCCTCCCTGCGTGAGGAGTCAGCTCTTATCTCTCAGTGGGGGGAAGTGAAAATGGGCTCGGTTGCCTAGAAACCTGAATGAGCATCTTCTAAGTGAAAAGCAACTTCTGGGCTGTTAATTCAGGAGCGGAGAGTCCAGGCAAGAGGATGGTGCCAGTCACTTTGCTTTCAACTTCTACAAGGTGACCCTTTCCTGGGGAGAATGAAGGGTAAATAAACAGTGATTTAAGACTGACAAGAGCCCAGGTTTTTCTAAAGCAAGGATCTGCAGATGCTGCGGGCAGTGCATCAGTCGCTCCAGTCAAAGCCATTCCTTCCTGCTGGGCCACAAGGGTTTGCACAGTCCACACCCACAGAGACTTGTTCATTCATTTAATTCGTGTGTGGCAACACAAGTACCTATTTGCTGGAAGAGAATCCAAAAATGAGCCAAGGGACACATCACTTACCTGACAGTGTATATATAATAATAATTTATTATATACGCTATTCTTTATTTTAAAACAAGCATGAGTAGGTCTCCCCTCAATAAGAAAGAATTACATTGAATTTCATGCAGAGATCCAACTTATATAAAAAAAAAAATACTCTCCTCTCATCTAAATTACATTATTTAGCATGCATGTACTATGTTTTAATTCGCAAAGAAAGCCATAATTAAGAGTATTTCAGGAAAAATTCCTATGAAATTTAGCATTAGATCTCAAATGTGTTCCCACCTGAAACTTTTTTCACTGGTGAAAGCAAAATCTTCAAGATATTCCTCTAAAGTTAATCCTACCTTACATACTGGCCATGCTGATAGCTGTGCCATAAAAGGAAAAAAGGTAAATAATAGTGTTTTAAACACTAGCTGAGTTTTGACACTACAGATATGAAGAGGCAAAAACAAGTAGCGGAAGACAGTCAAGTACCAAGGCAGAGACCTTTGGTTAGGGTAAAACCCTAACTCCTGGAGTAGCTATTGCCAAAATCGGTGGTCACCAGAGTAAGCTGCAGATTTGACTATTCCTCCATCAAATCTGAGTCATTCATTGCCACAAGAATCCCAGTTCACCTGGGAAGCAGAAAGAGATACAAGAAGGAGACCAAAGGGCTGTTGCAGGTATCGCTGCATCCAGTAACTCTGAAGTGGATGTCTCCACTAGGACTTGATATTAAAATAAGTACACTTAAGTCTAGAATCACTACAGAGCTACAGTATTTGTATTTGTTTGGGGAAAAGCAAATAATTTGGTGCCAACTCGCACAGCTCTTTGTGTCCCTGTGTTTTAAAAAGTAGTATCTTTCCCTGTCTGAGAGAAACACTAAAGATTCCAGAGTGGTTTGGGTTGGAAGGGACCTTAAAGCTCATCTCATTCCAACTCCCTGTCATGAGCAGGGCCACCTTCCACTATCCCAGGTCCAACTGGGATACCCCTGTCCAACCTGGCCTTGAACACTTCCAAGGATGGGACACCCACGACTTCCACTTATCCTTGATTTCAAACGACCCGTTTGCCATGGAGGTTGTACAGGGAAGACAGGGAGCTCTTCCCCAAGCCCTCGCTCTACGTCCATGGAACAGAGACAAAATAAAACCCACTGCAAGTCGAAAACCAATTCAGACCTCCTCCTCTCCCCTTCCCTCAAAACTTCTGAGGGCCACGAGCAAGAGCTGCTTGAAAAGAGCAGCACATCCAAGGCTCCAGTCCCAGCTGCAGGCAACCAATTCCCAGCCGGCTCCCCGGGGACGGCATTATCAGCGCCTTGCCAGGGTGGACACAAGGGAAGGGGACTGGAGAGGGAAGGAAGGAGAAACCAAATGAAAAATATCGCAGCAGCTGGTCAGTGAGACTTGATTTTCAAGTCTAATCTCAGTTTGTGCAGTCAATGAGGGAGAAATGGCACAATTTGCATGACAACAGCCAAGGGAACTGAATAGTGGCAAATCAATTCTGTGAAAGAAGATAAAGCAGAGTGTACCTAATATATTAGCAGCAAGGTAGAATTCAATTCCCATAATGTCTGATGATATTGATTACAACTGACACTTTTTTATTATTATTATTCCTCTTCTACTTAGGACGTGGAAACAACTGAGCCATATAAAGATGCAGTTGTTTTACACAAATGGAAACATACTTGGGGCACAGAAAAAAATAATGTGAAGTCCCACATCCATTAGGAATAATAGCCTTAAAAATATCAGGGCTGGCTATTTCAGCATGTTACAAAGACAGGGGCTCAAGCAGGGATTCAGTGACTTTAATTTATACCCATCAGGAGAGATGCAAATAGCATAACTGGAAGGAAGTATTAGATTTTATTTATGGCTGAGTTTAAAATAATCAGCAAGCATGATATCTCTGACTGCCTTCCAACTTATTTAGAGATTTGACTGTCAATGTTAACTTGATGTTGACTTGAAAATAACCTTCACGATCACTACTGGGTTGAATACAAAAATATCCTGAGAGTGTCCTTTTGCCTCTAGTTAAAAACAATTCTTTTTAACTCGAACAAAATCCTCCTTTCATGGTCACCAGTGTCATTATCTCACTTAATAATCTCATTTTTAAAGATGGTATTACAGCTGAATAAGAGCTGCTAATCTGACAAGGGAAGCACATTCAGTATGTGAAAAAGGAAGTACCTACCAGGGATGCTCCTGCCTCCATCTAAGCAAGAGATAATTGGAAAGGAAAAAAAGAAAAGCCCCAAGTTCACATGATTTTTAACAAAAAGAATCTGCTACAAGATTCAGTGTCAAGTTTAAAAAAACAACATACACTTTTAGTGTGGTTTTTTGCCTGCAGTGCATGTCATCATAAAGACTAGAGACAAAGACTGATAAAACTCCCAGCCAGTATTGCTGATGTCACAATGCATTCTGCAGTAGTACCTGAAAAGGACAGTAAACCCCAAAACTTTTTACTTTTTTTACCATCTAAAAGGGAACCCCCTCAGCCTCACTTTCCCCACTGTGGATTTAAAATGTTTCCCTGCCATACACAGAAGAGCCAGAAGCTTCACTTTGTGTCTCCTTGAATACTAAACACTTCCACTGCTCTACACCCAGATCTTGTCCTTGGACTCAAAGACAGTGAGGTGCCAAGCAAGGCAGGCTGCTGAAGCTCCTGGTTTTCAGCGTGTGCTGGAGGGAAGCTGGAAAAGACTGGGGGCTCCCAGGTGTGTTTGCAGAGAAGCAGGTCCCTCTCCTGCCTTACAGCCACCAGGGGAACAGGCAGGTACCACCCTGCCCTTGCACATCCTCCAAAATCCCTCCTGGAAAACACTCAGTTTGCTCTCTGCTGTGCGTGCATTAATGATTCCAGACACACACGTGTCCAAACCTGCCCTATAATAACATTTCTTTCAACAGGCAGCAGCCTTACATTAATATATATTCGTTTCTGTAACTAACTCGAGTCGAGATGTAAGTGACATTCGCTCCCTGAAGTGAAATCATACATTTATATACATCCTATCTGTTCTGCCATCGCATTTTTTTACAGCAGTTCAGCTGTCACACTCCCTCATTCCAGCATGAAAGGAAACAGATCTTCTGGCTTTACCAATGAGAAGGCAAAAACACCCCTCAAGAACAAGCCAAAGTCAGTAGCAGGGCACCAAGCCCAGTTTGTGGAGCAAAAAGTCCAGACTGTTTTGCACAAAAAGGGTTGTGCTTCACCAGTTTGCCCCTTCAATAAGTTATCCTGAAGAAAAGTGGGTGGTAACATACAAAGATTTTCTGTTTTTGTTTTGTTTTAAAACTGAAAAAAATCTATAAGTAGGCGTCCTAAAATTTGGGTGCTATGCTAATGTAACTATGTGGCCCCATGTTTAAACTGATCCAAAAGCACTTTGGAATATATATTTCATAAATGAAGGTATTTCCACTTCTTCTGATCTGAGTTGTTGACTTCCTTTTTAAATAAAAAAACCACTGGCCTGCACAGGACAGGAGCATCCCAGTACATGTCCATAAGAGAAAACACAGAATACAACTGATTTTCTTTGCACTTATATCAGTTAGAGTAAATGAAAAACATGGAAAAACAACATTTCTAATGTCATTCAAATATGGTGATGAGTAAATCAGCCTGAACAACAGGAATTAAGTATTTGGATGACTTTTTGTGTTCACACAATCTGCATGAATAATTCACAGGAAAAAATTCTAAGGTACCAAGAATGGATTTTAGTTTATCCACAGCTTGGAGATGATAAAACCACAGTTCCTAACTGAACTATCAGCAGCTCCTAAATTAAAAGTATTGATTACTATGAGCAACAAAAATTCAACCACATTTCTTACTTCACTTGGAACATCACATGGGTTTTTTCCTCCCAGGGTTGGATGATTTCAATTGTTAAGAGTTTAAAACAATATAATAGTGGGCTAACATCAAAAAAAAAGTACTTTTGCCTTTTCTCCAAGTTACCACTCCCTCTGTAGTGATCATATGCACCCAAGTCAGACCATCCTTCTCACCCAACTAATGAAGATACTGCAAATTAACTGAAGAAAAATGGCTGCATAATAATTTGACTTACCTTGAAACTACAAAAGAGAAAAAGGAAAGAATCTTTGATCAGCTTTACAAAAGGGGTAGGACTGTTCCAGCAGAGGCCAAGCCATGGGTTTAGTAACTCACAGCAATGAGTAAACTGCACTGTAAGGTCTCCCTTGAACTCTGCTTTCCTCTGCTCTTCCTGCAGCTTTTTACTCTGCATCTAACATGGTGTCATAGAACCTCATGCAAAATGCATAATCTCATAAGGTACAGATTCAACATTAATGGTGAAATTTGTTCCAACCCAACTCCTGAAAAATATTCATGCCCTTATCATCCTTCATTCTCACCACAGGCATAAGCACGTGATTAAAACAGGATGATTTCTGGATGAGTAATTAAGGATGCACAAATAAAGAAATATCTCTCATAAAGATGCGGTTTAAAATAAAAATCTACATTATTTCAATGTTTGTTCAAACATATACCCACTTCTGTCTGTGACATTTAAATTGATGACTCTAGAGTGTCTATTAAGATACATCCCAGATTACTTCTGCAGCACCCTGTGAATTAACAGGACTTAAAATTATTTTAGGTTAAATGAGCAGAGGCACCGCAATACAAATCCCATGGTTTGCAGGACACTTTGTTTTCACAGCTCTCACCCTGTTGTTTGCCTGTTAGCAGCAAACTGTTCTTCCAAGAAATCAATTTTGTTATTTCAAAAACTGGTACTACTTTTCAGAACTCTATTACATCAGAATAATTCTTTTCTATGCCACATCCAAGATACTAATAGCAAGCAACGTACGAGACTAGAAGATTTATTTTCTTTATAGAGAATTTTTAAATATATTCATACAACAGGTGAACACACGTGCCTCAATCTCTCATGAAGTGTATCAAATAGAATGGTTTAGATTAACATTAAACTACAGCCTCAAATAATATGCCAGCTCACTTTAAAAAGTGTTTGTGCAAATTTACAGATAATTAACTCATTCCAATCAGTTCTACTCTTGGGTCTTAAATATAAATGTCGTATTAATATATTTTCCCAAGGAGTTAAATTCCCACTAGACTAAAAATAGTGCAGTTAAATCTGTTTCTGACAAAGAAGAGGGAAGAAAAAGTCAATTCTCTTGTAGTTAATGGAGTCAAATTGGGGTAAGTGAAAGTAAAATGAAGCCCATTTGCCTGTTTGTGCAGGCACAACAAAGTCTGTATCACCCAAACAGGAAATATTTGAGTGCCTGGGAAAATTACATGCTTTCAGGAAAGCCTGTGAAATTTCCTGTAAATCAGTCTCCACAGAGGAGGAAAATTAGAGACATTAAATGAACAGGGAAACAAGGCAAGAAAACCAATGATGAACAATTCCAGATGGTTCTTGGCTGTAAAACTGAAACATTTTTAGCAGACAGGTATGAAGGAGGGCCCAAAACCTTACTGGCTGCTGCTCCCACCACACTGTGGTCCCTTGGACACCTCTCACACAGAATGTTTAAGCAGGGCATTGGACACTATTCCCACCCACTGGTAAGCACAGTAAGGAGAACATCACCTTCATTCAACAGTTCCACAGCAGCACAGTCAAACCCCAGGACAGCAGATTCAGAGAATGTGAAGTCACACATCTGCTTCTTCCACTGCCTAGGTGATTTTATCAGGTTTTCATCAACACCTGCTCCAAATTCCTGCCCTTCTAGCCAGTGGAAAACTCAATATATTCTAGAGGAATAATTCAGTGTGGCTGCAAACCCCCATTTCCATCACTTAGTGACACCAGAGCAGCTGACAAAGGGAGCTCTGAGGTGGATTAGGGGACATTTCACTGGCAGCTGCACAGGGAGCAGTAGGTGAGGGGTTGTCTGCAGAGAAGAGAATATTGAGAAATGTGAAAAATCAGAGCAATAGACAGGATGGAAAAACAGACATCCTTCAGTATCAGTCAGGGACTTCCCTAGAAATACCACTGTCACCTTCCAAAATTATTGGTTCGCTGAATACATTTACAATGAATAATAATCAACTTCTCAGTTGCTTATGACTTGCTTTTTTATTCCCTAATCCTGCATCACACGAATCCAAACACATTTTTACTGTTAATATGGCTTCAAAGTGAGGATCACATGCAAACATAAAACAATGCAGACATAAGGAGTGATCCTGATGATGGCAAGTTTGAGTAAGTGAAATATCAGTAAGTGATACCACTGACAAGTGCAAAAGTCATCATACTTGTGGGCTCCTCCTTTCCCACTGGCAGCTAATGAAAATTGATGGGTTTGGTTTTGTTTTGAATCACACAATACAAGAAACTATACTTCCCAAGTCTTCCATCAATTCCTCTTAAATTTAAAATGTCTATGGTTCTGTCTGAGCTTATTTTATTGAAGGTTTTTTTGAGCTACAAACCAGGCAGAAAATTAAAAGCAAAAAGGTAAAAGAATCAAAGCTTTGAAGGAGTCAAAGAGCGGTCCTGGTGAACCTGCAATTTTCTGGTGCATCATTCTGCATGAGAGGAGTAATCCATCTTTTGGGATGGCTTCCAAGAATGGACCATCTGCTCTCAGCATGACCAGGCTCCTGGAAGCTGCACAGAATCTTTCACCTTCTCCTCGACAGCTCTAGAGAAACACCATCATAAGGTTTCTAAAAAGAACAAAGCCAATAAATTCTAAGCTGCTTTGCCTGAAATACTATCTCTCCACAGGTTCAGTACATCCAACTTGCATTAGTGGCCTTCTGCCACACATAAGTAGCATTTGACATAGAGAAAACAAATGATCCTGACTGGAGACAACGGGATTTTTAGCCATGAGATCACAACGCTAAAACAATAAAATCTCGCATAAGCGATTGAGGGAATTTGCATATGTACAGTTTCCAAATTCTCCCTGATTTCACGCACATGCTCTGTCACAAATGCCTCAAAAAGCAGCAAGGCAACCACAGAATGAAAAACCTCCACATCTTTCCCTTGCCCCGGGTGCAAAAGCCCCCAGCCTTAATGTTCCAGTAAGGCAACTCCATGGAAGGGGGGCCGGATCTCAAAGGGAAAAACAAACAAGCCAATCACTTTTTATAACCTGTCCTGCACAGTCAAGTTCAGGCAGCTGGCTAAAGGGACAGGAAATCAAATTCCCACATCCACAAACAGGGCAGTGCTGCCAGAAGGGGTGATGCTGTTCTCACAACCCATACGACCAAGTAGTTTAACAGCAAAAGGCTCAACTGCCTTCTTTGGTATTTAGGGTGATCTTATATCCAATAATTTGCTTGCATTGAAAGGGTGATGTCCCACTGTTTCCCACTTCCCAGCTGCACACTCTCACTCCTGTGTGAGGACCAGTGCTCTTCCAAAATTCAACAGAGCCACAGCCCCAACAGCAGAGTCCTCCATCCTTCAGACTTAAAGCCAGAAAGTCAAGTTGACTTAGAAACTAAAGAAGGCAGGTAAGACTGGCCATTTTTACTGTGCTCTCACTATCCATATGGTATTGCTAGTGCTTCACCTAAAGACCAGCTGGATTTGGGATCCCCTGAACAGCTGGATGTCACATCACCAGAGTGGCAAACTCCATACAAAGCTCACAAAGGCCAGTGGAGGGGCACTACAACAAAATGTCTAAGCTGTTAGAGAGGGTCTTTTTTAAAGGAGCCAAACTATTTTCTAAACCAGTAGAAATGTCTTTGTGTCACAGTGTTCCAAAGTGCAGGATAAACTGAAGAGGAAGTTTGCATCCTCCAGACCATAACACAATGAAGGCAAAACCCATCATTCCCAGATGAGCCTTCTCATGTCTTTCCTGAAGAGACAGGGATAGGAGATGCCACTTGTGCCAAAGGGAGGAGGGGAGCAGGAGAGTAGAGGAAGGAGACGTAACTGGGAAGGAAAGGAAGAGAAAAGGAGCTGTAACTGCAGGAATCCGGGGTGTAAGGATGAGAACACAAGGTCAGTGAAGGTAAGATGTGCTCCACAACAGGCATCCAGCTAGTGCAGCAATGGAGTGGAAGAGAAGGGAGAAAAGCACAAAATTATCCATGTATGAAATCAGGTGCTGAAGCAGCAGGAATACGTGCACAGGTGGGATGTGGAGCTGGAGAGGTGAGGGAGGAAAAACACAGCCATTATTTTTAGGGAACGAAGCAGAATTCCACAGAACATTTCTCCTCTGGCTCTTGTGCCACAAACAGGACAGAGGAGCTGGTCCCCTCCGTGTCTGCACAACATTTCAGCCAAGGCAGCACTTTCTCCTGACCTGCCACACAGTGTTACTCAGTCTCCAGCTGCAAGGATCCTAAGGAGCCTCAGCCTTCGCTACCAGCCCTGGTTCCAAATCATCAGTTATTGTACATTCATTCACAGCACCAGTACTCTTCTTCTGCAAACTCCAAATATTTTAGTTATTAAAGGAGAAAGAAAGGAATTACTTGAAATGAGGAAGGCAAAATTCAACACAGACTTTTGAAAATATATCTGGCCTGCTCATGACTCTCCTTTACCCTCTTTCACAGACGTTTCCAATGGGCAGATTTTGAGCTGCCAGATAGATTTCTCAGCTGGCAGGAGAACAGGCCACCAGACTCCCCGAGGTCCCAGCTGCTCCTCCCCTATTGCTATCAGGGCTCCCATTAGAGGCAACATATCCTACCCTGATTAACACGTTTCCTAGACAAGTCTTACACCAGCCTCAGTCTGCCAAATTCAAAAGACTTACTCTCGATTTATAGCAAAATAAATGAGAGGAGGAGGCAGTTAAGAGCTGAAGAAAAAAAGCAAAATAATGAGGGGAGGGAGAAACAACAGAAATACTCAGTCCTTGAACTGCATGCAGGGCTATCTTTCGTACCTACAAGCATTGGCCCTAAAAGATAATGAATTATGTTGGGAATCTAAAATAACTATTTTTCATAATTAAAAAATCTTTTGGTGCCTTATAAATGAACATGCTCCAGAGTCTTGGATTAATATCAAACTACCAGGATGAGCTATGAAGAATTAGGAATGATCCAGGTATACATTTCCAAAGCAGAAGGCAAAAAGGACATCATGAATATGCAGAAACAATATTTCCTGTTACAAGCAACCATCTTATTTCCCCCTCCTTTTGTTATATATAATATTAACACTCCTTTGTTCTCTTCTATACAGCTGAGTCCTGATTGATCATTCTTGTAAATACTTGTTATTAGTGGTCCATCATCTGTTTCTACCTTTTGGCCTCTGCTGAAAGCATCTTGATCACAAAGCAAAAAAATTCACTATAGAAATACTGTGACTGTCCTCAAACAGGGAAGAAAAAAAACCCACAAACCAACCCACTTTGGATCATTGCAGCTGATATCAAGTTATCAGGTAATAATTTCCCCACAAATATTAAGGGTAAATTACAGCTTTGAAGCCATGCTCATAACTGAAAGCAACACAAAAAACTCATTGCTGGTTTTCTGCCCTTTTTTAAAAGAAAATAAAAAGAATACTTTGCATCCATCGGTCTTCAAGGGCAACCATGTCTACAGCACCCAAGGACATCCTCACCAAGGTAACCCCTCCTAATCTAAACGAGAGCAAACCCAAAGATCACACTCTAAATGACACCCTACAGCAGGAGGAAAACTCAAGTTTATGTGATGCTTTGTGCTGTACCAAGCTCGACAGCAGAGCACAGAAGTCCTCCCACCCCTGAAATGAACCACCTTTAGTCAGTCACATCCCCATCTGCCTCAGCTGTGCCACCCCCTCACAACCCTTTTCTCTTCCTCCTCCTCCTCCCAGCTGAACTACAGCATATGGGATATGTAGATATTGGCACTCAGCTCCAGCCCTTGGAATTGCCCTGCACTGCTAAACTGGCCTTTGCCAGCCACGTTCCCACTGCTCCCCTGGCAGTGCTTCCCATGGCACTGGAACAAACGTGCTCCTGCTCCCTGTGTTCCCAGTGAGGATGCCAACCTTTGGCATCAGGCCAGGGGGATGCTTTCTGCTCTTCCTCTGCTTTGTGGGCTTGAATAGCAAGAGAGTATGAGCTGTAAAAACACAATACTGTTATCTACTGAAGTAAAAACATCGGTCCCACACACAGCAGTGGAACAGCAGCACTTTGAACACGATGAGATTTTAGAGAGAGGTACATGATGGGGGGTGGGGGGAGAAAGGAATAATGTAACAGGAAATCCAAATGTAAAGCTGGAGTAACAAATGTAACTCGCCACCCAAATCACACACTTGGAGTCAATGGAGACACACACACTGCTGCACCATCTTAAAGAAAATAAATATTACTTACATACCACATTTGTGGAACAGGGTGAGGAGCCTGCAGTTTTAGCATCTCTTTTCAGAGCTGAAAAATAACTACCCAAAACCTCTGAGACGAGCTGTGACTTCTGTCACCCCAGCAGTTCCCCACAAGCAGGTGTTATTTTCTGGACAGAATTGTCTCCCACTTCTTCCCACTATCCTGTAGTTATGCCCACACCCCAAGTTTAAACCATTCCCCCAGATCTACTTCACCCACCTAACAGCTCCTCCTTGTTACTTGAATTTAAAGCATATCAATTTACAGCAAAGCAAATCATTCAAGTTGGACTCGTTACACTTCCCAGTGCATCCAGGCACAGACACAGAGGGAAGAGTAACCTTTTTTGGACAAGGAACATATCAGCAGTTCTGGAGCCTGCTACACCCTGATAGCATCCTGTGCACAAATAACAACAGTCTGTGCCTGTCTGGCACATTTACCCACAGAAATCTGGCATATGTTTTACTGTGAATAATTAGGAGAAACACACAGAACTCTTATTTCAAGGTAGCTTTTGTTAAGGCTCCATCCCTTTAAAATGGGGGTAAGACGACAAGATACAACACTATCAGACTTTAATTGAGCAAGAGGCTGAAACAGATGATTGGGTAGGAATTGGAGTAAATAAAGTCTCCACACAAGCTAAAGAAAACCAAACAAAGCAGATACTAAACTGCACTTTGGAAATCTGTTCAGCTGTATAAGTATGGCTATTTCACAGTTTCTCCCTAAAGTGATTTAGATACTGAAGCTTGATCATATAACCTGAATCCAGATTAGACATGACATATGTAAATCTTGATATAAGTGAAGCCCTATTACTCAAACATGTATTGGCTTTCCTTTTTAGCAAAGGATTTTTAGGTGCAGAAGAAACTTTTCCAGGGAAGGGAAGAGAATCCACTGGAAAACTTACAGAATATGTCCGATTTCCCTGTTTGGTTACTTTAACACTGAGTCTCCTGATTTTAAAGTGCAAGCCCTGCCATATTTAGGTGTTTCAACAAAAAACACAACAACCAAACCCCAGCACAAAACATTTATTTTATCTTTTTTAAACAAACCCTGAGAACACACCAGATTTCACCCCAGGGCAGAGCCAGGATCCAGGTTCACAGGACTGATGGTGCACACAAGACTCCTGGGATTCACAATTCCAAAGGCAAACAGAAAGATCCCTGGACATTCCAGCGGTGTGTGGAGGTCTTTTTGATTATTTCTTTTAAATAACATTACGGTATCGTGTGATGGTCTTGAAAACAGTGATTTATTGAGATACACACGTGCTATGAAACACTGTTCTCCAAAAAACCTGGCATCAGCAATACCCTTTTTGGCACCAAGGACACCAAGGGTGCTAAGAGAAACCCTCAGCTGCTCCTTCCTGCTCCTCCCACCCTTTGAACACCAGTGTTCACACAGACAGGCTGAGAACAAAGACCAGCTCCCCATCTGTCCCCAAGGGGTGGCTCGTGCCCACCCCAGGGAGGTGGCAGCCAGCCCTGCACCAGTGCCAGTCACAACAGCAGCACATGTCTGGCCAGATCCTGGAGGCTTCTCCTCCTTGGAAATTCAGGGATTGGCTCTCAAGTGTTCATTTAAGCAAAGTCACATTGAAAAAAATGCCTCCATGCATGGGGTGGGCAAAAAAAAAAAATAAATTTAAATTTAAATGATCCTTTTTGTCCAAGTGGGCTTGGAAGTGTCATTCTGGTAACAGGGATTCCAAACCAGCAGAGGGCCAGAAACATCAGAGTCTGACCAGGAACAGCCACCACAAGCACAGCCAGGTAGGAAGAAAGCAATTTGATTAAACTGGTTTAATTCAGAAGTTGTGACAAGAAAAACACAATTTGGAAAAGAAATACACGGGACTGATGGATATTATGCTTTCTACACAGTGTGTCTACAGTTCCAGGCAGTTTTCAAAACTGTGATAGTCACTGGTGCTGCAAGATCTGAGTTTGGAAAAGGTTTAATCATTCCATTCCAGACAGCTATGATGGCACTGATGAGTTACATGAGTCAGAGTTGGTGTCTAAATCAACACAATTAATCTAATTCGGTGATTAACCTGAAGTGGAAAGAGCTCCTTTAGGCACAGGTAAAACAGCACGTGAGTCATTACTTGGCAGTGACACTGAAGAGTCTAAAAATGCAAGTTGTGGTTTGTTGGAAGGTTCAGACTCAGTCTAAAGAGCAAACACACAGATTATTAGGTGCTAGGACAAACTTCAGGCAGTCTTTCCCTCACCACCAAAAACCAAGACACCACTGTCACTAAAAGCCCTGCTAACCTATGAAATACTAGAAAGTATTTCTGTATCTCTGACACGGGCCAGTTCTGCTCCAAGTACTTTGGGCAAGGGCTCTTTACAGGCAGTTTTATACATCATGCTACATTTCAAACCTTTTTAACCATTGCTTCCCCCCCATGGAATTACTATAAAAATGCTCTCCTTGATAACCATACAAAAAACATGTCTTTCACAGGGCCAGGACCCATTTAAAATGTGTCTGACATCTAAGCAGTGCTTCTGGTTTCTTCATACAGAAATTGCAGAAATCTCTCATGCAACTTCAAAGCTGCACCTCCTATAACAGAGCCCAGTTTCAGCACAACACAAACAACGAGCTGTTTAAGTCCTGCCATACATTCCTATAAATTCAAGGCAGCAAGAGCTGGCATAGCCACCAAAGGAAGCAGCCTACCCTCGCCAAGAGTGGTGTACTTTTTGCTACCCTTTTCTGCACTACATGGCTGAAACAGCAAATTCCACGAGTGAATGGCCCCAGGGAAAAACACTTTGAGGATAAGGAAGGTTATTTTGCAAGTTTAGGGTTTGAGTTGAGAGCATACCTATGAAATTTCACCCTTCCTTCCACAAGTACGAGAAACCGTCGGAAGGAAAAAATAAAAACCAAGTCATGTCACATCTGACACCTGAGAGTTGTCCAGCCCCAATTTCAAGTGGCTGTTTGCCAAGGAAGGCAAACCCTAATAGCCATGGCATTTGGAAAGACACAACAGCAAGGGAAAGGTTCCTAAGTGCTTCCTGGTTAATATGCCGTGCCACCCATAGGTTTAGCAGCCTGCCTGTGCACTTAACAGCCATGAAAATAATTGCCTCAGAAGTAGAGATTTATCCCCTTTGACCTGAGCTAGAGTCAACAGAGCTCAGCAGCAGCATCCAGCAAACTCTGGATAAAATTATTTAGAGCTCGTGTCTTGCTGCCAACAGAAAAGCCATCTTCTGTTTCATCTTCAGAGAACTAATATACATCAGAATCCATTTTTATGTCTTAGCTTCCTCCAGGGCAGATGCAAATATTGAAACTCTTCCATTAAGCTTCCATCACACAGCACACGCAGCTAAAGAGAGAAAATCTCCCCATTTTATTCAGATCAAAACCCCTTACTACTCCTGTTACAAATAAATCACTGCTTACATCTTTATCAACCCTTCATTCAGGAATGTGCTCACCACATTAAGACTTCTCTGCTGAGGTCCAAAACCACTGCTGGGTAAAGCAGCAGAGAGGGAAAGGAAGAATAAAACCTATTAAGGTTTATGTTGGTCACTACCAGGGTCATGGTAGTTGCAGACACCCACATCAGATACCCACCATGTGTTGTTGGATGTTGCACATGAAAACGTGGAGAGCTGTTTCAGCTTTCCTACATAACTCCAAATAAAAGGCAATCAGCAGTTTTCAACATGAACTGAAAGTCTTAGCCCTCAATTTCTTCTTTTCTTTTTCTGTAAAATTCCTATTGAAAACTTCAAGTGTTTTGTGTCAGTAGACCAAATGAAGCAGCACAAAAACATTAACGAGGACAGGTCAGGGAGGGTTAAAGGGTGTGTAAGAGCTAAAAGTTCTATTCTGCCCCAAATCACAGTATTAGTATGGGGTAAACATAATTCTGAGGGATGTGGGTGAGTGCTTTCAGAGTAGTCACTGCCAAACAGTTACCATCCTTATTTTTTCCTGACATCCTGGTGGGCAGCCTTATTACAGTGGACAAGGAATATGTGCTCATGGAGAAGGTATTGCTTTTCACCTGTGAAACAAAACTCACCAACTGTGATGTGCTCACACCAACAGGAATGCCAAGCAGCACAGAAACCCTGCTCTCAACACCAAACCCACTGCTATTATTCCACCTTCCACAGCCCACCAGGAACAGAAACAAATGCACGTGCTTGCACACCTTCCTGCACACACCCCCCCCACTAAAACAGTATTTTTTCAGGTGAAGTTTGCATACATCTAACAGTTTTCCATAAGGAGCCTGTGGCAGGCATGAGATGAAAGAGCAGCAGGACCAGCAACCCAAAGGGCTCCCGGCAGCAAGGTGGCTACTGCCCTGCAGTCAGGGTGCAGACACACAGGATATCCCCCAAAAACTGTGTAATAGCTCCCCTTAAACACGATCCTCTGTCCCCTGAGCAGTTTTCACTACAGTAGGAACTGAAAAATCTCTTGAGAAAGACACAACTCCACTTCTAGACACCCTCTTTCCCTACAGCTCTCACGCTTCTCGTTAGGAACAATTCAGCATTTTTTTCAGCTCTTCTTACTTCTTGTTGTTATTCCTGTTCTGCATTTTCTCGTTTTATTGATGAGGGGAAAACCAAAAGTGGTAATGAAAGCTGAAAACTCTGCACACCGATTCCAGAGAACCCAGGAAAATTGGTGCCTCTGTGCTTTTACCACCATTATCTTCTCAAGAGGTGTGAGGGCTTGCTTTTCAAGGAGAGCTGTGAAAAGATACAGCTCTCAACTGCTTGTGTAGAGTCTTGAAACTCTAAAGAGGATATTTAAAATAACAGCCAAGGGACACGGAGAAGCAAAGGAGCAGGACCTGCAGCAAGGGACAAGTACGAAGAAAGATGATTATTCCAGCTTGAAAAAAAACAGATTAACTGTCAAAGGCAAAAAAATAAGAGTCACTCTTCATTCATGCAAAGCCATCTTGGAGTCTATAAAGTCATTTAACGCATTTTCAGCTTAAAGTGAGTATGCAGGAGGCAGTGGTGGATTCCAGGCTCCAGGATCTATAGCCAGGCTCAGAGGCTGAGCAGTCACGGATGGTGAAAGGCAGATCCAACACCAGGATTGATTATATTGCCTTTAATTACAGCACAAGGCACAACCCAATCTCAACCCAATGACTGGGGTTTTTTTTGTTTTGGGGGGTTTTTAATGCACGTGCATCAAAAAACACAAAGCCAGAGGTATGAATTGTGAATGCCTGGGATGCTCTGGATGCATTATCTTGAAGCCTTGAAAGGTTATTTTCGACTGACTGAGATTTGAATGTTAGCAATTAGACAAGAAACAGATGCCTCACTACAAGCAAGAGCAATAACTGTAACAACAATTACCACTTTGTGAGATAGTGTGTAATGCACACCAGAAAAATGCATTTTTAATTTGTCAGAGCTAATATTTATCCAAGGTGACAAATCATTTACTTTGTTGATTGCAAACTTCTGGAGCCTTGGGTTGGATTTGTACACAGCATAAAGCTCCCCTTCAGCATCAAGCAAATCTTCAGTGTCAACTAACAAATGGAAGGAAATTCAAAAGTACAAAGAAAAGATTTGAACAAAGTGAAAATGGTTTTACATCACAACCACAGTACAGAGCTTTGTTCTCCCTCCACATGAACTTAGTAATCTCTACAGCTACCATAAAAAAATAATAATCAGACAACACATGCCTTTCTTCTAAACAATTTCTCAAATTCTCTGATAACATTCAACCCCATGCAATCAACAGAATATCAACAGTGATCTGATCTTGCCTGCATAAGGCTGTAATTTCTGCTGTTTATCTTGTGGGTATTACCTACTGCATTATTCTGTCAGCACAGAACAGGTTGAGGTTTAAAATTACCAACCTCATTTAGTCTTTGGGCTGTGAATGTAGGCAGGCTGGTTATATTACAGCACAACAGCAGCAATAATAGCTGTAATGGCTAACGTGCATTTGATCTCGGATTAAAATAAGACATGACAAATAAAAGTGAAAAAATTTCTGCTTGTTATTCTGGTTGTTATTGCACAGGGACAATTTTGTCTCAAATGCACCTAAAGATGAAGGTGTTGGTTTCGAATCAAATAATTTGCCTTTTCTAATGCTGCACTTTTATTAATCTATCAAGTATGCATTACACACACCCCTTCCCTTCACAACTAAACTGCTGCAATGCTTAAACAATTTCTCTTTGTCATATGCTTTGGTGTCAGTGTATAAACCCCTCCAACTTGTGAGTCCCACTAATTACTGTTACCTTCTGGATTTGTGGAGAACATGAAGGAGCCCTGTCATCCAAACCACCACCACACAGCTGGGGCAAGGACAACAATACCTTAAATCCCTTATTGTCAATTTTCCACTTCATTGCATTTGATGCCACAAGCCAGTGGCAACCCTCTGAAACCAAGCAGGGTCATGCAGGTGCAGCCCACACTGAATACAGCATATGCACAGATCAGACAACTTAGCTTGTCCCTTCTCAATTTCACACAAGCTGCTGTACTGTGTCTTACCCAAAATTAAAAAAAAAACAAAAACAAAAAACAAACAACAAAAGAACCTCTCTCACCTTCAATTTCTGCCAAGTCTTCCACAATTTCAACTCAGACATAGTGTATCTAAATAAATATTTGACTTTAAGCGTGTATTTAGAGGCATTAAACCAAAAAATAAGAGTTTGGAGACATTACATATGTTATTTATAGACCTGCATGGAGGGCATGCACTGTTTATTATTACCTGTACTTCCCCAGAAGCTTAACCATCTCCAACATCTAATTACTGGTTTTAGCACATTTGCTACCTCCACTAAATAAAGCAAACCAAAGTACCAGATATGAAAATTACCCTTTAAAGCTGCATTCAGGTTATGATCATTAAGGTGAAACAGGTGTATCTAGTTCAGGATGGGTTTTTTTGCTGACTGCATTCAAATGACAACCGATCTTTGCAAATCTACAACACAAAATTCTTCAGATACCTGCAGGTTTTCTTAAAAATTCACCTTAAAAAGCCATTTTAAAAAAGAAAAAAATCCCTACTCATACTCACTGCAGTCACAGGTTCAGCAGTTCAACTGATTCCTTCTGTGTCTACTTGGTTTTAAGACTTTTACACACACATGCACACCATGTAATTGTAGGTACAATACTTCCCCTTATTATTTAATCCCCTGAAGCTATAACTGAAAAATGCTAATATTACCTTGCATGCTTGAAGCAGCTTGTTAAGGAAAGGCAATTTTCTCATGTGTCAAAAGATTCCAGTCCCATGAGATCCTCTGGTTAATTCATAAAGTAATTTAATCATAATTAAAGCAAAATTGCATCTTACCCAACCAGCATGTTTTGCAAGACAGATTTAGCAAAAAATAAAAAGTTTACACTGCCAGCAGGAATAGAGTAAAGGCACATTACAGGAGATGGGGGGAATGAAAGGTTAGAGGCTGTCAACTCTCTACTAGTGGAAATAAACATTCTGTGGGTCCAGTATCAAACACAATAACTAGCTATAATGTCATTTATAGGAATTGTTAGGAGCCAGAAAAAAAAAAAGGGATAAAACATCTTGTTACCCAAAATATTACCTTCACTAGTAGCTACAGAAGACTTTGAAACCTCAAGACTATATTAGAATCTCATGCAAGTAGGTTGAAATGGGGCACTGTGCAAAATACAGGCTAGCTGGAATTAGGCAGGATTTTCCTGACACACATATTGCTGGTAGAAGAGGAAAAAAAAACAAAACCAAAGAAAACCCTCAAAAAAATCCAACAGAAAACCAAAACAGGACCATAAACTAGAAAAAGCACTGTCTTACTGCACTTAAACAAAAGAACAGCAGCTGTATCAGATAGAACCAAACTTTATACTCTCTAGTAGCAGGTCCTCAATGGAGAAGCAGCAGCACAAGAAAAACTGTATTATATTCCCAGATCCAACATTTGTTAAAGCTTGATTTTTTTGCCACAACCCCAAAAGCTCAAGCCTCAAACCACAACCCTCCTCCTGGGAAAAATCAACCCGACTCTTTCCCCACGGCTGCACCCGAGGCAGATGAACTGAGCTTACTGTGAGATTACTGAGCTGGAGCAGAGCTGATGCCTCCTGAAATGAAGCTGAACAAGAAGCCCATCAGTCCCCTGAGACCATCTCCTCAGGGTCAGTCATGGCACAGATCTCCTACACCTTAATATTTTTAAGCCCTACACACATCAGCTCATGCATCCAATGCTCCCCTTCGGAGATATTCCAGCTTTCCTAAATCCACAGACAGCCCTTGCCTTGCAAAAAACAACCAGAGCATCACAACAGTGACTGTAATTCACTAGAAAGGCTCATGTCCAACACTGGATATCCATTACTAGTCCATCTCCCCCTCATTCCTTGCTAATACATGCAAGAGTGGTTCAAGTTTAGAAAGGATTGTGGCCTTTCTAAACAGATGCTTTTAGATTCCCAAGCCAATCTTTATAGAAGGAACACCAATACCAGCTACTAAAATACAGAAGGGCCTTCCAGATATCAAGGAAAGCTTAGGATTTGGATAATAACTTGTTGTTTCACCAAAAATAGGTTGTCTTTCTTACTTTTCTTCCAACAACCCAAGCTACATTCCACAAACACCAAGATCTTGGAAGGTTTAGTCCACAAAGAATTAACTACCATGGAAAAATAACACAAGATACTTTCACACTTTCAGATTGTGATATTTATGACGTGGACCACAACGAAAACACCTTTCACACTGGTTTTTTCAATAGAATGTGCCTAAGCAATTTTTTTTAAGAGTCATTGTTATGATTCAGAAACATTATTTACTCAGAGGTCTTGTTCTTCTTGAAGATTTCAACATAAATCATCATTTTCAACTATATCAACTATAGTCAACTATGTCAACCACAATTTTTAAAGTCTTAAATAGACAGCCAATGAGCACTAAAATAACTGTGTTGATGTTATTTAAGTCAGGCTTAACTTCTACTGCAAGGTTCAGAGAGCCTTTAGACTTCTCCTCAAGAAACAAAGTATTGTGGATATAAAGCCAGTGCCATCTGCAGGGCCACTTCCAGGCCGATGACAACACAGAAAAAATGGTTAAAATATTTTTTATTATTATTATTACCCTGTTTAGCATTGAGATGATGTTTAAGAGTCAGGGAATGGTGGCAAACAGACACAGGGGACATGAGGTCTCCAGCACATTCCCGACACTGTTGCTGACCCACCTGTAAATGTTCTAAAGGGGGATCAGTCCACCATCCCCTGGGAGATTATTAGCAGTCTACCACACTGAAGGTCTAATAAATCACTGTCAGGATATTCCTGTAGATATTCATCTTATTTTTGTTGACATTTGTTCCATATTACCTAATAATCTGAATCCATCTTGAATAACTGCTCTAATCAGTCTTTATGCTCTGCTGCTACTAGCAAGTATAATACTGCATTCATCCCAGATCCTTTGAAGGCATTTCAGCCTGACATGTACATTTTCTGTATCACTGAATGAAGTCAAAAACCACCCCTGTCTGCCTTAAGAAAGGAAAAGCACAGCCTGCATCTGGCTGAGACACAAGTGATTTGTTTTATTTTAACCTAAATGTTCTCTTTCAGACAAAGGTCACTCATTAAAAGTTAAAGACCCTGATTTGCCTGACTGGTAGATCTACTAAATCAATTGATAATTTATTAACATTGATTTTTGACCCAGGGCACTGAGCATCTCTTCCTTCTCACAATGCATTTGAAAGATGCCAGGAATAAAGCTGACACTCACAACAGCCCCACCACACCAAGTGCTTGCACAGGGGAGGTTTAACACAGAAACCAGGGAATAAAGCAGAGTTTCCTCTGCAATTTAAAGTGTGAAAAGGCAAGAAGCCAGTCCTGGTTTTGTTATGTTGTTCAGTCAACGCTACAGGATTCTCATTTCCAAATCATAACAGGACAGCATAACTACCCTACATGTATTTAGGGAGGAGTCACAGGTTTTCACATGCTCCCAGACTACAGTACAGTTACCTCCTTCCCTTCAGGAGAGAATATTGTAATCCCATCCACAACTTTATAATCCTGTGTTAAAGTACTCCACATGAAGTACTAATCCCACAATGGCCAAGTCACTGGGATATTACTGCTGTAATAACATACAGTAATAATAAGCTGGTGTCACCTCAGTCACAACCAGGCACAGTAAATGAAATTATGGCTCAGGTTGGTGTCACCACTGGGAGGACTGAGCCACCTGCCCCTCCTGGGCAGGAGCCACGATGGAACCAGCAGGACATCACCCAGCTGACACTCACCAGCCCACTCAGGAATATATAAAGCATTTACCACTGCAACAGAAAGCCAGCTTAGCTACTAAAGAACACAGCAACTCAGTAACTTCATCCTTCCATCTGCAGATGCACTGTTTCAAAAGCTGAGAAGTTGTTCTGCTGTTATATTAAATCCAATTTTCAGCCTCTGCTTCCCTAGTATGGAGGCTCTTCTACACCTTGCTGTAGCAACGTGAAATTATTTCTCTTGGGTGGCACAAGGAAACACCAAAACCTTTAGTCCATGATGCTTCTCAGGAGCTGCAAAGAAGCAAAATCAAAAGGAGCAAACAAAAAAAAAAAAATTGATGTGGGTGTCAGCAGCAGATGACAGATGACCTAGATGGGCTTTCAAATTAAGGGCTGTTCAATATGTTCATCTGGATATGTACCACCAAATGATTATCAGATCTTTATTACCAAGAGGATACTCTGAAAAAGCAATATTCAGTAGGCTGGTTTACAGAATTGTGTCAAAGCACAAAGAAAGTCTGTCACCAACATCAAGGAAAAAAACAAAAGTGACCAAATACACCCTGGCCAAACATCTCACAATACATACAGGCATGGAAAAGCTGGTGTTACAGTATATTCCCAGTTTCCTTACAAAGCATTTAACTCATCACACAAGAAATCTGACAGAAATAAGAAATTAACCCAGCCTAGTGGCCTAACCCTAACCCTGAAAATGTAGGCAGATGTAGAGCTCTCCAGGTTCTTATACTGAACTGAAAACAAGGGAAACAGAAGACTTGAAAAGGAAAAAATTAGGTATTTTTATTCAAAACAAACATCCATATAGCTTAGGCAATTAAAGTCGACTCAGCAATTGAGGGAATAATCAAATGATTTATTGACCAAAGGATTAATGAACTGAACAGTCCAAATGCTTAATACAAACTAGTTTAAAGAGAATGACTGATGTCCACTTTTCATCTTCATGGAATATCACACAGTTGTCATCCTGAATTTGAGGTTACATAATGTTTCCAAATCCAGTTTATTTTTAGGTGCAATATCTACCCTGGGTTTTGGCCCCAGTCTAAAAGCCCAAAGCACTTGGAACAGAAATGAAGATTGTGTGTGTTTACACAATTAGTCCAGCCAAACTGAAACCAAAGGCTCAGAAAACAGTAAAAACCTGCATCACTTCATATTCTGTAACTTATTCTCACATGAAAATACCATTACGTCACATTTTTCCCCATGGACAAAGCAATTTGACAAAGAATAGGAACCTATAAACAAATCCCTAAGTGCCTGAGACTTTGCAATCATATTGTTAGGATACAATTCCATGAACTCCCCAAACCTATGAGGTTTTTGTTACAAATACAATCAAGTTCAGGAGCAGAACCAAGACTCCAAAATTACATAATTAAAACCAAATAAAAATCCTGCAGTGTCATACCTCCACGTAGGCAGAACTGCTTTTCAAATACAACCCCAAACCATTGTTCAACATTCCAAACACCTTCTTCTTCAGGAGATTCACCCTCATCCCTGCAATTAAAAATCTCTTTGTCCAGACCTCCCTTCTAAACCCAAATCCTTTGGTTTGTAAGAAGAGTACATCTGTAAAACAACTGTTTCCAACTCTCAATATCTCTGCTCAAAATTGCAGGCAGTTAAGTTTCCATTAGATACCCAGGCGAGATAAATTGGTGGGTTAGGAACTACTGTCATAAAGGAACTACTGTCATAATATATCCAGTATTTGTATTCCTGCACAAAGGCAATTAATTTCTAACAAACCACAACATTTCTGATCTCAACCTACCGCCAAGAAATCCTGGTTTGAGTAACTATGGAACTTCAACAACCCTGTAAAACTACAAGCTCGTTAAACAATCTGAAAGGCCCCCAGTTTCTGTGTGAGCTTTTCCAGGACTGACTTACACCTTAAAAATAACAACCCATTTCTACAAGACAACATTTTGATTCTTTACATGTCTTGCCTTTACTGTTTGCAGTGTAGTGCAAAAGATTTTGTAGGGGAGCAAAATTACTTCCTAGAAATGCTGCCGTACCAGTTGGGACTTTTCCAAGTGATCCTGCAATTATCCCTGCACTGAATCTTGCTGAAATCTTATTTTTTGTAGGCTGGTTTGCACTGGTGCTGCTGCTGACAATAGGAAAGAAATTGAGCTTTCAGAAGTGAAACAGGGAATCTAATTTAGCCTCAAAGACTTTACGACTGCTGGTGATGTGCAAAAATGAGAAAACACAGCTTGACTTTCAGAACATATTGCAGCTTTGCTCAGTTGGCAGTATCTGAAGCATTTGTCTTTTTTCCTAATTTGCAACCACAGATGTCTTCTTTAGTAGAATTCCAGTGGTATTTTTACAAAAATAAGTTCCAATTATTACTCCATACAATTACCGTAAATAATTGTCCTCTCCAAAAAATTTTTTTCAAAAATCCTCTGATGATCAGGCTTTCCCTGGTCTCCATGTAAGATGAGTGACAAGTGACACAGTTTAGAGGTTACTGAGATCAGTTCCAAATTTTTCCAAGGTCTCCAGATGATAAAAACCACTAAAGCTTGCTAGAGTAAACGAATGCTAGAAAAAACAACAAATATTTTATCTTGTAATCAGAAGATAAAGATGGTGGTGGGACTTTTTTTTAAATAAAAGTAACCCGGACTTCTATAACATTTCCATAAAATTAGCCTTGTACACACAGCCAACAGAGCTAATCAAAGGATATGCACATTCCTGTTGGGATACAAGGCAGAGCATTTCTGCTCAGTGCCTTGAAGCAGTTTGGGAAGCCCTGCTCCCCCTCAGTTACTCATTTCCAGGCACAGCAGTGAACTGAGCATCTCCTGCCACAGGGTTAACTGCATCCAGAAGCAATCCCAGCAGCAGGTGAAGAACTCCCAATTCCCAAGAAGAGATTCTTCAATAAATACAGGGCCTGGCTCTTTTTCCAGCTGGTATTTTCTAACCTTGCCCAATAAAGATGCCCAAGCAGATGCAAATGTGCAGCTGCTGCTGGAGGGCAGGCACTGGGGTGGGTGGGTGCAGCCTGAGCTGTGTCTGACACAGAACCACTGCAGACATGCACCTGTAACATTTGTACCTTGGAAAGGCCTGTGTGAGGATGTTGTCATTTAAAAGCTTTCCCTCACTGTTTGCATGAAAGCTGCTCACAGGGGATAGGTGCTGAAATGATCCTTTTTAGTATGCTGTTGAGTATTTTGTTGCGGATCACGCCATCTGTCCAAGCTACTGAATGCAAATGAATCCATCAATTTTTCAAGTATAAGCTTAAAAAACAAAAAAAATGCATGTGATAGTAAAAAAATCCCATATAAGCACTTTCCACTGAACAGCTATTATTTGAAATCTACCACTGAAAAGGCAAGATTATTTCAAAAGCACGTTCCAAGTTCCTAAAAAGGATCCCCATTATTTCCATCTTCACCATTTTTTGTATGAAAACAATACTTCTGGCTTTTTTTCATCTGAACATTAACAGATACAGCACAAAGTATTGTGTTGATATTAATGTGCTTACAGCCTATTACACCGAGTTAATTAAAATCTGAATAAAGTAAAATCTGGAAATTCTGCATGTCTAATTTGTCCACTAAAGCAGCTTGGGTAATAACCCAGCTCTGTAAGAGCATTAGGCTATCACAATGCACCATATGATTGTGTTCCAGCTCTATTCATTTCCCAAAGAAATGGGAAAAGCTGCATGGCTTTATGGACAAACCATTAGCTTGTCATCTCCGGGGAAATGGTTCATCAAAGCATTTTGGCTCCAGACAGATTAGATCTCAGTCTGCTCCTCCTTCAGCAGAATCTACTGGCATGTAGCAGGGCCACAGAAGGGATGTCCCAGTTGGGACAGCTGAAGTCACCCCACAGCCAGAGTCTCACATTTTGGAGGAGCGAGTCAAACCCATCGGCAGCTGATTACAACCACAAGTAGAAAAGTGCTGTCAGAGGGTCAGCACACACAGCAATTCAGTCCCTGCAACACTCGGCCTAAAATTAGGCTGGAAGGAGCACAACAGCTCTTCTTCAAAAGCTCCAGTGAAGAGAAGTGCACCAGCCAGGCTGCAACTTCAAAAGAGTCGTGTAAAAGCACAGAATAGCTCGAGTTGGGAGGGATCCATAAGGATGCAGCATCCTTTCTGTGCTGCCTTAATGCTGGCCCACAGAAATCCTTGGAATGCCATGCTGGGGTGGTACAGTCATGTCAGGGGTGAAGCCCCTGTGTTGAACACGTTCAATGTGTGCACACAAACACGCAGGCAAACACTGAGCCACGTTGTCCACCCGAGGTTTTACAGCCACAAGGCTGGACCAGCAGCTGGGCACAGCCTGACATCACTCACTCACATTAATGAAGCTGTGACAACTCACACCAGCTGAGGACTGATCCCCTGAGAACCTCCACTGGCACAAGTTATGTTTGCTGCCTGCATCCTCTGCACTGTTCTCATCCAGCATCATCTCTCACTGCTGCCATGCCAGCCCCATCTTGCTCCTAAGCCAGGAATTTTGTACCCCTCAGAAATATAAATATCCAAAAAAGGGTCAATCTAATATTCAATTCGATATAATATTCAATTGCATCGGTATTGTAACCACCCGAGAATGACCTTTTAGAACTTTAATCCACATAGTTTCTCCCCAAAAATCTCAGTTTGCTTAAGGAAGTATTTGTCTTTACTCTCAAATTCTTTGTCTTAAAGCTCTTATGACTGTTAAGAGAAATTTAATTTCCCCCTTAAAGTGGAACAAAGCAAACTAAGGAAGATTGTCATGCTGTCATAGTCAGAGGAAAATAGTATTTGACCAAGGCTCAAAAACCTCAAATTCAATAAACCTAAGTTTAAACCATTAAAGCATTTAATGAGTCATATTCTTGACCACCTGAACCTTACTTCTCCAGATTTTCAGAAATTAGGAGAAAAAGGCAGGAGCAACTGTGATTAAATGACATCTGAACTGAAGCACACGGTGCTTTTAACACACTTTATTTCTCCCTAAATTCTACTCCCGAGTGCTCCCTCTGCATGCACTGTGGAGATGAAGATGGATTGCTTTGGAAAAGCTTGGTTAGAGCTTTTCAGGAATATACACTCAGGCTCCAAGAATGTGCACACCAATAGCAGATCTCTTTGCAATCAGAAAGGAGTTGAAAGCCCAACTCTGATCTCCAATAACAGCTCCCAACAATTTCTACCCAGACAGAATTCCTACCCTCCAGTACGTGAAAAAACATTGTTTGCAAGCAATGATGAATTCCAGAAACTGAAAAAGGAAGAGTTGCACTCAGGACCTACAAGACATAAGCATAAATATTCACACATTCCCATACTCGGTTTCCTACCTCTCGTACTCCAGAAGAGCTAAGGCACATAACTTTTCTTGATGATTTTTGTGCATAGTGGGGTATGTGCTTGAAAATATAACACAACTTTCTAGAAAGCACGTACATCACAGCAAGGTAAGAACTTCAGACACAAAGAACTCCGACAGGCTGATGACAAATATCCTGTGCAGTTACATCTCTTCTTCCTCAGACAAACAGGGAAAGCACCCAAAGAGAAACAAAGACACAGATGCTACAAGTTGCCAAGATCCTTCAAAAAGCTGCTTTCTCAGCCTCAGGCCCCGCTCTTGCTGTTGGCAATTAAGGGACCATTGAAACTCGGACCAAAAAGGCAGATTTGGATTCTTAAATTGGTTTTGATTTAAATGCTGTAGCAAAATCCATCAGAGCCTCCTACTGGCAGGCTGAGGTCATTCTGGTACCACACTGCCTCTTCTTCAGGCCACTTACCACATGTAGGCTTTACATTTACAGAAAGGAACATGTTGAATATTTATTTCTTCATGTCTCCTCCAAGAGCATCAAAAATTCCTGCAGCCTTTCCTATCTAAGGCCCCCAGCACACAGAGGTTGGAGGAGGAGGACAGGAATCCTTGGGAAGGTGTGATCCCACATCCTCTGGCCTCTCTGACCAGCTGGAGATCAGCACCAAGAGAGCAAGTTTTCCCTCCAGGAAGGTACTGAGACCATGGGAAGACAGGAGGAGATGGGATCACAGAAATGAGGGAAACTGAAGCAAGGACAAAAAGTGGTGAATGCAAGGACACACACACATCAGTAACAGGATTCAAAGACATTGAAAAGAGTCCCTGGACAGCTGGATAAATATTTCTACCTACAATTTTTAACAAAAATCATTAGGTGTTTTTTTTTTAAAGCAGACTAGATAAAACCTTTTGAGATAACGGGATCCCAACAAATAACAGTCTTAAACTGTTGGTCATCGAAATACTGAGAAGTTAAAGTTCTGATGGGCCACAGTACAACTTATATCTGGATTCACTATTAAACCCAAGTCTTGAGCATACCGAGGTTTACAAAGCAAAATGTCACCTGACTGGTAAATAAAGAAACTTCCAGCTGCCACCTTATGAAAATTACTCAGGATAGTACATTCCATCCCCTAGGTCTGAGCTCTTCAGCTGCAACTGCAGTTCACTTCATTTTGGAGCCCATTGCACTGCATTTCTATAGCAGATAAAACAGATTAAAGTAGATAAAATCCAAACTCAGCATTTAGATATCTGATCAACCCAAGGGAGAGTTAGGTATTGATTACATGTAGATTATTATTTTACCATTCATCATTATAGTGGTATATCATTATCATACTTCATTTTCCTCGTCCCAGTCAGTAAAACATTTAGATCCCAAGCCATAAAACAAAACAAAAAAAAAAAAATGCAGGGAAAGGAATAAAGGAACAAAACACCCTGTTCCCTCAGGATACAGTCTGTCATGTTTTCCAACCTCAGCATTGATAGGGGTGTTGATCCCAGACTACTTACAAGATGAAGCCTCAAGACTAGTCCTAGTGATTCCAAAACAAGATGACCAGGAATGAGCTGGAGCTCAAACTGCTTGGCTTGAAAACAGTGTTTAAAACAAGGCCAAAAAATGTCCATGCTGTTTTTTGGGGGTTAATGCACGCTGTTTAGCCCAAGCCACCCACGAGCCCAGCAGAGGCAGGGACTGATGTGCAGGGACAGTGAGCCTCTGAGATAAAACTAGGAAGGACTTTGGAGGGACAAGCAGAGCTGTCTGGGTGGTACCTGGCACCAAAAGTGTCCTCAGTCAGAGCCTTCCTCACCAGAGAGGTGAGGACAGCATGTCCACAAGGACCAGCTGCAGGCTGTCTGTCACAGCACACACAGGGAGACTTGCTCCTGCTGCAGACAGTTCCCACACATCTGGAATAGTGCCTCTGTCTCAATTTGGTTCAAAAGAATCAAGACAAATCTGTCTTAATTTTTTATCTAAGGGGGGAGGAGGTGGAAGCATTCAAATTACATTCAAGATACAATACGGTTTTCTTTCACAACCAAACAATTCACTGCGTCTCTCTATTTAGAGAAGAATATGTGAAATATGAAAAAAAAATCTATGAAATAAATATTACCAAACTAAAGATTCTGCAGTTTATTATTGTCTACAAGATCTCTGCATGCAGATCTTTTTCCTTCCCTGCTTATAATATACTAGTTCTTAACTTTTGTGGTCAAGCTGACTTTTGACATTTGAGAAAAGTGATATTATTTACCCTGACATCAAGATCACATGCAGAAAATAAATTAAAACATCAGCACATTACAAATGCATAGGTACAAACAAAACCAAGGCAGAATCTTCTCACCCACACCACACTTTCCAGAATTAGCTTTGTTTGCCATTAACATAGTTGATTTATATTCAGTGTCTTCTCCGTGCTGTTCTGACTTAAACATCATTTTAATTTAACCACCCTTTTTTTCCCATGGGGACTTCTTGTTAAAATTCCATTCACAACACAGCTATTTCTCTAAATTACACTGATTTGGGATGAACTGATCTTATCAGCATCACTGAACTCGCACAGCACTTCATACAGGGGGGTTTCATTATTTTCTGTGACATGACTTACATCAAACCTATTTACCAACACTAAAGTGGTCTGAAGGAGACCATCAGCCAGACAGGTTGGCACAAAGACTTGACAGCAAAGGCTCAAGCAACTGCTTCTATCTCTGCATTAAGAAACAAGAAAAGCAGGAGTGAAATACAGTGTTATCAAGAAAAGCTGGGGGAGTTAAACAAAAATTACAGGGTTGGGGATGTACAGTTACCCAGCTAAACCAGACAGCTTAAAATAAAAACATTAAATAAGATAAACATTAGCCTTTTGCACAGACCCTCCCATAAGGGAACAGAGGATTTGCTCATCAGAAATAAAAGCCGAGGGCTCCACTGAGTGTTATTTAATATTTACTTACAGATTCAGACAGGAAAACTACAGCAACAGCTAGGAAGAGACCTCTTTTGCTAATAAAAAATAGGAAGATTGGGGGGTTTATATTTTGTAAGTGTTGTGTACAAGCACTGCTCTTGGCCACCAGAAGAACAGATCGCAGTGCTTATGACTGTGCTCCAAACACATTTTCTCAGAAATAATACACAAAAAAAGGACATTTATCAGAGGCTTTGTTCAATCCACTGCAGTTTCACACACAGGCAGGTTTTTCTTCTATTTGTTTTTTTCCTTTCTAAACTAGGAGAGCCAGCCTTTCTCTTTCAAAGCAAAAGGAAAGCCAAATCTAAGGTAGATAAGCAGAACACTCACTCAACCTCTGTCCTCCAGTATTTCACGGTTCACAGTTTACAGTCATAACAGGATTTTGAATCTCGACAGCAGCCAGCATCGTGCTGGTACTATTTAAAACCTCCCTAATGGCACTGCCAGCAGGAGGGAGATAACAACAACTCAGGTGTTTACAACCCACAGCAGCAAGGGAAGCATCACAGCACAGAGAGATTCAGCTGGCAGATTAACTGCCTTTTTTTTTTTTGGCCATATTAAGGGGTGAGGAGAGTGGAAAAATGAAACCAAAATTGACTGGTGGCCCTAAAGTTTCCTACAAACAGCTCTTCAGAAGCACCATGCCTTTGTGATGGTGTTTAGAACACATGCCCTCAAAAGATGGACAGGACAAGCCCTCAGCTCCCCTCTCCTATTTAAGTGCAATTCCATATAAATAATACCATGCAACTGCTGCAGAAGAAAGGAAAGGTAAAGCTTAAAGAGTCTATCAGATTTCAGTACAAATCTGCCACTAGGAAAGAAGTCTTTCATCCTGTATGCAGGTGACATTTGAGAGACAGGTACCCACCAGGCATCCAGGTTCAAGCTCACCTCATTAAGTTTCAATTTTTGGCAGCTACTGACTGGCACTGACTGTTTCTGTGCTTAAACTCGAGGCACCCAAATCAGCAGCAATTTCATACCATATGGTCCAAGTAGAGATCTTCAAATACTCCCACAGTCAAACCATGTCTGGCAGGAGCTGTGAATTCTCTTTTTTTTTCCCCCATCCCCAGTTTCACCTTGAAAGCAGCTGAGCATCAATGAAACAAAAATATCATCACCACTTTCATTTTCTGTACACAGCACAAAGATTGAGAGGCCACTAAATAAGAGCTTCCAATGTGACCAAAATAGCTCCTATAAGTAATGCAGAAAGCCAACCAGCTACAAACATCTTGCTCTTTTGATCAATAGCAATTTCCCTTTGAATGTTTATGCATCAATGTGTTTAATGGAAAAGACCCTTCTTTGACATGTTCAGTCTCCAGCAGAGAAAACAGTGTATTTAATTTAGTAAGGTGCAAACAATCTCATTCACTAGGCATAGGAGGCTAAAAGGGAAATTTGGAAGTTCACTGTATAAAGCTCTAAGACAACCAGTCACCTTGACTCCACAAGGCAATTAGACTGAGATGCACACAAATTCCTTGCAAGTTCAAGCCCTTAGTTTTCCTTTTTCTCCCCTAAAATACATGAAATGATTTACCTTTCCAAATTAAAACTAACCAATGGACTGTAGCACATCCCAGTCTACACTAGTTTATTAAAAACCTTGATGCCACTGTCACTTTTTCTGGCTTCAAAAGGGAAAGTACATCATCATTGAGTATCACATTTCCTAAATTCCATTTGAAATTATGATTTCTATTGAAATATTTTGATAGCTGCCAACAGGGCATTACTTCTGACTTGCTGTGGGATTTTAGAAGTGCATCCTGATATCCATCAGCCTGCAGCCCAGTCAACACTTCTCTTCCTCCTGTGCTCTAAGTGCTCTAACCAGCTATGGGCAATAACCACTCATGCCCCCTGATTAAATGGAACTCAGCTGAGCTGATATTTATTAGAAAAAAAATTAAATTTAAAGAATTTCTCTCGGATGAGAAATATTCTGTCCTTTCAAATGTAAAGACTGCAGGAAAAAATGACATTTTTGAGAAGGCACCTTGCCATCCTGTAGTAAAAGGAGCCTGTCAGCAAATCCCACTCGACACTGAACTTCAAAGTAACTGTATACTTCAACAGAATGGAAATAACATTTATTTACTTCAATACATGAAACAAGCATCCCAGGCTTGTTGTAAGCATTTTAACATCATTTAATAGAAGCACTTTGCCATCTTAGTACTTTCTAATGTGTTAACAGTGCTGAGTAGATTCTTAAAAAGACAAATATAAACTATTAATATTTTATGTGCCGAGATCTTCAGAAGTCTTTGGGACTATTGATTACTTAAACCTATTAAGTGCTATTTTGATCTTAAATAGCTAGAAATCTCTGCAAAAAGATTCAAGCCAAGTGGCAATGGCTATTTTGAGAACAAGCAGTTTTGGGGCAGTTATTACTGATAATGAAGTTGGCATTTTAGAAGCCACTAATCAGGAAACAACAGTTGCTAGGACAGTTTTGTCCAAAAGACTGTTTCATCCTCTATTTCTTTTTTTCCTGCTTTAAATGTGTTTGAGTCCAGTTCTTACCAGTAGCACAGACTAAAAGACAACCATAAAATTCAATGGCAGGAGTGTCCTTGCTGGGAAATTTCTGCTTATCCTTCCAGAAATAGCTCAAGGTAAGAATTTAAGTTTCCTTCAACAGCACAAACAGATTACAGACCTGGGATCAAGAAAGAGGCAGCAGCTCACTTACCTATACTTTATCTACCAATTCCCCAATGTTTACTTTTAATAGAAGGAAACAATTCCACCATTTCCATTCCATTTCCACCCAATGAACAAACAATCATCAACACCAAGTGTCTTCCAAAAAACTAAAATAGCTTTAATTCAAAGAACACACTGAATATCTGTAACTTACATCCTCGCTTTCATATTCATCCCAATGGCCAATTCAGGAAGAAATATAGTATATGCATGAAACTTGTTCTTTAAAATACTCTGAATGCAAAATAGTTCTATACCTTTGAGAAAATGAAGGCTGCCCACGCTGACCTGGCAAGTGTTTAATTCTACAGTTAATGGATGAAAAAACCCTCTTTTCACATTCTTTAAAGAATTAAGTGATATTCACACAGATTTGGTGGTTTGGGGTCGGGGTTTTTCGTTTGGTTTGGGGGTTGTGTGGTTTGTTTTTTTTTAAAAACACAGAATAAAAACTCCCCCAGGAGTACAAAGCAAATCCCACTGAAGGAACAGCCAGTTTGCCACCTGCCTTACTGGGAGCCACAAGAAGTCAGTGTTCAGCTCCCTCAAGCCTTCAGTGATGTCAAGAGAAGAACCTCTACCTGAGGAGCCACTTTGCTGTTATCCATAGAAGATTGTATATTGTACATGGAATTAAGAGTGTGTACTTCCCAAAAATCTTTTTTTCCCTTCAGAAGACATCTGAATAAAAACATTGAAGTAAAAAAACCACAAAACAAAACCCCCTGTACCTTTCTTCTGTACAAGAATTAATCTGAAGGTAAAGGATTGCTACAGAGAAACTGGGGGAGGGAAAAATTCACATTACTTTGAGCAGTGCAGCCTGTGTGCCCTTATTGCTCTGTATCTGATCTATACCTTAACTGATTCCTGGTTGCTATAAAAGAGAATCTGCAATCTCACACTTTTACCAGCATGGAAAATGGGAATAAGCAATTTCCCTGCAAAAAAAGGCATTAATAACAAGATCAGCCTAGGATTGGAAAAAACCCAGCACACAAAACATGTGTTATAAATGCTTTGATGTGAAGGATCTCCTCTGCAGCTCATCACTTTGTCTCACTGAAAGGCAGAGGAGAACATCACCTTAAAAAAAAAAAAAAAGCAGCAATCCAAAAAACCAAACCAAAACTGCTTGCTCCAAATTATTGATAGGACAATCTGCTACTTGTATTTCATGCATAAAGTGAACTGAGAGTAAGCAGTATACACTTCAGTAAGATGAATATCCAAAAGGCACAAAAACAAGTCACTTTAAATTCACAGTCACCACTTATCACAGCAAAGCAAGAGAAAGCAGTGTATTACTACAACAGAATAACTCAAACACCACCTATTTCCACACCAGGTAACAAAACCACCTTGGTTTTCTGTGGGTGATGTATTTTAGCAGGCAATGTTATCCTGTCCCTCCAGAGTTGAGCTTGGGTTTAATCACAGCACAATATATATTCCAAACACATTCAGAAAGTGATTGATTATATGAAATTCAAACTCGTAAACCCTAAAAGCAGATAATATGTTTACTGGCCAAAAAAACCACAGCAGTTTAGCAGCTGCCTCCAAGACAAGGAGCGACTTAATTCGCCTTTTTCCTCACTCAATTTTGAGCTCAGATTCTACTGGAAAAATATTAACACAGCACTACTTATGTTGCTGTATCTGTACACATAAAAGTGTCTCGATTTTTGTTTTAAAATTACCTTTCTGCTTGCCTGTGTCCTCCCCAAAGCTGATTTAACTCAGTGCTCACACTGTACCATGAGACTGACAATGACTCAGAGTCCCCTTTTGCTTAGGACTTACCATGAAAAAATTATAACACAAAACAAACTACCCAGGAAAAACATAGTTTATAAGGTTAAAAACAAGCACTTGAAAGGGGTTTTTTTGACTGGCCTCAAGGGGGGATAAAAGTGTCAAGCTGACACCAAGTAGGTTTAATAAAGTTTTAAGCAAGAATCTGTTTAAAATGCCACCCACTACACCTTAACTGCAGGTGCTCAACACAGAAGATTTGCATTTGATGTTCTCCTACGATATACAATCCTTTCTGCCAGTCCCTGAAAGGCATTTGACTTCAGCTCCTAGTGCTCACCTCTTCTCAAGTCCTGCCTCATAAGAAAATCTTCATTTCACCTGAGAAAGAGGCAGCACTGGTGTCCCAGACCCAGTTTCCCTTCTCGACACCTCACGAGAAATCACATCAAAAGCCTGTCTGCTCCAAGTCAAGTGTGTTTGACAGCAGAACAAAACAGACCAAATTGAGCTATTAGTCCACATAAAAACGTTGCAAAAAAAGCCATCTTAAGAAACCACTTGGAAATAGCGATTTTAAAGGGCATTTAACGGTCCCTGAATAACAAATTAAACGCTCTGCTCCTTGCAAGGTATTTTTCCTTCTAAGACTTCATAATTATGTCCCCTTCTCATCACACAGAGCAGAAATGCAACCGTAAGAGCACTCTTCCACCCACAGCAAGAGCTCAGAGCAGGACTGAACTCCAGCTTAAGTAGTGCCAGGGGTTCAAAATGACAGGTCTGGTGTTACAACCTTTGCTACTCAAACCAAGGGGTTCCCGTGTCCATCCAAATTATCCAAGCTGGCAGCAAAACACAAAAGGAGAGTCAAGCCTGCTGCTCAAATGCTACAGCAAAGCTACACAGGTCAGGCTTTTCCCCCAGTGTGAAGAGGAGGGATGGCACGCAACAGGGAAGGAAAGGTCAGGGGCACAAAACTCCAAGACAAACAGGCTCGAGGCTCTCATCCCTTGCAGAGGGAGAAGTCATCTAGAAGCACCCCTGGGAAGAAAGAGGCAGCAGCAAGACAAAGGAAATGGAGACTAATTTCTTGCACAGAGCCAGGATTGCGGTTTCGCTCGACCCACAGGAAGCGGGGAAATGCTATTTATGACACCAACAGGAAAGAAGAAAATCATTTTGGAAGCCAGGTAGTATTGTTATTTTTGGTTCTCTTAATATAATGGGCAAATTTGAGGCATTTAATGATTCACTGAATCCCACAAATGGAGGCAGCCAGAG
Organism: Calyptomena viridis; assembly: GCA_013390005.1. NCBI lineage: Eukaryota > Metazoa > Chordata > Aves > Passeriformes > Eurylaimidae > Calyptomena > Calyptomena viridis. The sequence goes on along the minus strand of WEIV01010809.1, from coordinate 94,745 downwards.
CTTCCCTGGAGCTCGTGCCAAGCTGTTAAGAGAGCAGTGAATTCAAGTGCTTTATAAATATTTCTGCAGGACTGTAAATACCCATTTCAGTGGGGAATACCTGTGTACACAGTGGAAATACCGAAGCCAATGCAACAGTAAATAGGAGAAAAAAGTGTTATCCCAGAACAGATCAGGGGCCAGGTTAGGATGGACTGTGGTAAAGGCTGAGGGAAGGTACCAGCATTTGGAGGATTTGTCCCATTCCTTGTCTTCATCACAGCCCAAGCAGAAATGAAAAGCATGAAATAGCTTTAAAACATGTGTTTCCCAAACTAATGCTGATTTACACTTTGACTGAAAAGCACGTGCTATAAGATTATTTGGGAACCACAGCGGGGCAGGTAGGAAAAAGACTCGGGAGCAGCTGTTCTGTGGTGGGAAAGGGGTCTGTCCCTTCATTCAGGGTCCTGCAATATCTCACAGCAGTGACTTCCTACCCCTCCACATCAGTATCATAAAATCATAAAATGCTTACAGAGTTGGAAAGAACCTCAAAAGATCATGTAGTTCCAATTCAGGGACAATGACTCTGCTTCTCTGTCCTGAGGAAAACGTGCACAAGGCACTTGGATATTTTACATATTCAGGCAGCATTCATATTCTCACATCACGCTGCCTTTTCACCCCTAAAAATACAAATTCTACTGGCTGCCAGCACAAAGAGTGATCTCCTGTAATGGATCACACCCACAGGCAGCAGCACCCAGTGATGGAACTGCTCCAGTGGGATGTCAGCCACGCTGACCCAGCACAGGACACGACACCAGTCCCCTCCTCGAGTGCATCACCACTCCACAACACACAAGTCAAACACAGAGAGCACAGCTTAAACTTGCAAGTGTGACAGGTTCAGATTCCAAGAAAGGAAAGCCAAGGACAGTGCATGTTGGAATGGAAAACCACAACTCCCAGGATCCTACCACATACACAAGCAAAGCATCAGTCAGGAAGAGGCCATGCCAAAACACAGAATGCAGCAGGACTGTTTCAGGTATTATGGCCAGGTCCCTCATTTCCATTTTTTTTTTACCTTAATCTTTAGCTCCAAACCCTCTAATTATTTCTAGTCCTTCCCTGACTCCTAGAGTGTCCTGCTAACAGTTTTACTCATAAGTTTGAACATGTTAGCAATAGCTTATCTTCTCCTGAATCAGTCATTCTGCATTTCAGATGCAAGTTGCTACACGGAAATAGCTGCACCAAGTGATACAATTTGATCTATTTGTGTTTACACAAAGGAATATTCACTTCACATTCAGCATCTAACACAGCTAAGCCTTACTGCAGGGGCAGGAATGGGAAAGCTCACTAAATAAAATAAATAATAAAGAAATAAAATACATATCAAATAAAGACCTCAAGGTGCCTGTGCTGGTTTTGTCTGGAGTAGAGTTAATGTCCTTCACAGCAGCTGATCTGGAGGTATGGTTTGGATTTGTCCAACATGGAACCAGAGCTGATAAGACAGGGATGTTGCAGTTGCTGCAGGGCAGGGTACACAGAATAAAGTTGTTTGCTGCTCCTCATGCCACCCCATCAGTGGTGGCATCAGGGGCTGGGGGTGCACAAAAAGTTGGGAAGGGACACAGCTGATCCCAGCTGACCCAAGGGACCACACGGTGTCGTGCTCAGGGTATTGAGCTGGGGGGAAAAGCCAAGAGGGCACGTTTGGAGTGACACCAGACAGAAGCAAAATTTATCCTAAATAAGCATGAAAAGACAAAATTAGAGCACTTAGTCTACTTTAAATCCTTGTTGTGCAACGAAGAATATTGGAGTTTTTCAGAATTCGTAATTTAGCCTGTACTGGAAAGAATATAAAACACACAACAAATGCCCCAGTGTAGTTCTGATTAGGACTTGTACTGACAGCTGACACATTGTAGATAAAACCTGAAGCATCCCATTAGCTACAAGGTCAGTCCCTGTTCTACAACCACATTTATAGGGTTAGCTCCCTGAAAAGCAGCAGTTTCATCTAGAAGACATGCAGAAAGGAAATTGTGTCTTTTTCCCCCACTAGAAACAGGAAATTCTTCACAGAAGGGGCAAGACAAAGTTTTACTCCTTGTTGAGAGCTGAAGTAACTGTAGTTACCACAGGTATTTATGAGAAATCATAAGGAAGGAACTACAAATACACTGCAAACACACGCCTCCAACTGTGGTGGCAGTCAAATAAATGATTCATGAACACCAACCAAAAAAACAAAAAAAAAAATCAGAAGAGCCTCTGGACCTGCCCTTAAATATCAGACCCTTATAAGAGCACTAAGTCAATATTACAGACAAGAAACTTCACAGGAAAGCACGTGCCAAAACAAGTCATTCACTGAAATAAATATTCTTTACCTTGAATTGCCTACAGCAGCCAAGAGACACTTCTCCAGTCACTTCAACTAAGTGCATTTATACAAATTAACTTAATTTGATTAGGTATCTATGACCACTACAATAAGACTTATTTTAACCTTTTAAACTTTGGGCTTACTCTTCATCACTGAGATGTCTGAGCTTAATTTGAAGTGAATATTAAGCCTAAGCTTCCAATTACACTGTCACACTCTCAGTGAACCCTAATGCAGCTGGTGTTGATATTTAAAATAAGGGGCTAATTTTGTAGGGAAGATTCCAAAGGCCACAAACTTCTGGGAAGCCACAATCCAAACCCCCCACCACAGTCCTGAATTGCAACTACAAGGCAAAAAGAGGTCATTGCACACCACCACTGTGATTCCTCACTAAGGGCAACTCTAGTCCACATATGCCTTTAGAACCAATCCTTGGATCTTAAATGAAATTAGTGGAAACAAAGCCTCATCAAACCAACTGCACAGAAGAAACAAGAAAACTGTAATCAAGGATACCAGAGTTTATTCAATTTTGGACAGGAGCAATCTGAGTATTTTTCTATTCTTAAGACACAATACTTGTCTCTTCATTATATTTATGGTTTATGTGACTGTAGATGACTCTCTTCCCTCAAAGAAGAGATTCTGAAGTACAAACTTAAATGTCAAAACTGTTATTTTCAGTGCAACTATGACCTTTAAAATAAGTAGGTACTTAATGAAAGAGCAACTGTCCAAATCTTTCAGGAAGCAACAAGCTACAATTTTTTTTTCAAAGCTCATTATTTCTGCCAGTATTTGGAACAGCTGGTAAAAGTAATCATTTGGCAAGGCCTGTCAAGGGATAAAAAAAAAAGTGTATTTGCTATGGTAGATTACATACTTTAAACCAAAATGAAAGGCTGTAACATACAAATATTTATAAAGGAATAGGGGGTTTCAGACTTCCAAACTGTGCAATAAATATGCATACACATGCATTAGTTCAATGTGCTGTAAACATCTCTGCCATTTCATACTCCACTATTTAACTCCTTTCACAGATCCATCTTCACAAGCCACACATTCCTGCTGCCATGCCCAGGTAAAAACCTGTTTCAGCCACAAGCAGCTTTCAAGGCTTGTGTGCACTGTTTGAAACACTTTATATAGAAATCATGTCGTGAAAAATCAGTATTTTTTTCTTCTAGAAAGCCACCACTTTTAATTTCATCTGGGAAGTGGATTTACACACACCAAACAAACAGTTTCTGGTGCACACTTTGTAACGTGAGGGAGAGGGTGGCAGGAGATTCACCACAAGTCATTAACCACTTTAGAAGACATGGTTGAAATCACACACAGGAGGAATTACTGCAACCCCTGGATGTGTTTGGCATCCCACTGCAACAGCAGTCCCAGACAAAATGGGATATGTGGAGCTACACGTCAGCCTTCCTGACAGAGACCCATGCAGGGCTCAGGTTAAGAACAGGATTAACCATGGGAAACAGCTGCTTGGCAAGACACTGTTTAGTCAGCCAGTTTAGTCTGAGTTCCAGCCCAAAAAATGTGGCCCCACTTCTACTGATGTTTGTTGCCAAGCTTTTCTTTTTTCTGCATTATTGCAAATTTATCCAGGCTCTCAAACCCAGATTTTTAGGCTTCTGCGGGTACCTAAATGAATATCTCTAGACAGCTTGTATCAACTCATCCTCCAGGGGAAAGCTACAAATAAGATTTTTTTTCTGCTCTAAGAAGTCCATTGAAACAAAATATTTCTTCAACAACATCCTTGTCACACCAGTTGAGAAAAGCACATTATTCCTAATGACACAGGGGCATTCCCACTCTTATCTCATGAGTTCAGATAAGCATTAAAAAGTTTGACTGACTTGGCTGCACCACTGAACAAAACCTACCAGGCTTAACTGAAAGGATATAGAAAGAGAAGTGTTAATTAAGTTCTGATACGGTTTACACAGCCATGGAATTACAGATCTCAGCTGGAATCCAGAGGTACCTCAAAAAGTCTTATTTCAGACTATTTATACACTCCAACCTTGCAGTGATGGTTACACTGGGAACCTGAGAAGCTGCAGCCACAGATGAAGCACTTCCAGGTATCTTCTATCTTCATGCACCTCATCCTGGTATTCTCAATGCTACTTAGTAAAATACTCATAATGATCATTCAAAGGTCTAGAATGAGGATCCAATAAAACCAAAATACAATTAAGAAAGAAACTGAAGGGGAAAGGTTTCAGTCTAATCTCAAAATATCCAGGGCTTGCTTGAAGCAGTGTAACAGGTGGCTCAAAAACTACTTTTTCTGGCTTTCTTCAGCAGCCCACAACTCCTGGTCCTGTGCCTACACCAGACTTCATCACTAATTAACAGAGGTGCAAGGACTGCATGTTAAAGCAGGAGAAACTGATGACTCTACATTATCAAAACATGCATTAATTGATTAAACTTGGAAACCAACTTTCAAAATGCATGTTCAGGGACAAGTCACACAGGTTGTTCCTGCCTAAGACAGGTATTTCAGCTACCAACCACACAGGTTAAGCAAGTAGAAAACATTTCTGTAACTACTGGCTTTTCTATTGCTCAGTGTGTATTCTAAATCCACTCATATTACTGAAAGGGATTCCTTTATGTGGTGAAATAATATGAACAATAACACACAAGTTTCTCTGCTGGATTAGCTGCCTCTAGTGCAACCATTACAATGTTCAAATCCACAATGGACACAGTGCTCATTTTCCAGTGGCATCACACTCATGCCCTGAATTCACTAAGAAAACAAGATTTATTTCTCTAGAAATAAAATCCCTGTCAGAATAACACGGGTTAGCAATTCCCTGTCTGAAAGAGAGTCTTTTCAACCAAGTATGAGCATTTTAGGCTAAGCCACTAATTTGCAAAGGCTAAAAACAGCAAGACCCTCAGTACCACATCCAAAGCAATGTGACCACCATAAAGTTTAATATCACAGTGCAACAGGCCAGCCCTACTTCCCAGATCTCTTTCAGACTTGTTCCTGTGCACAACAGGACTCATCTCAAAGCATCTGAAAGAAAAAAAATCAACTATTTCTAATGAAAAAGATATGCACCGTTTTGTACAAGTTTAAAAAGAACAAAGAGCAAAATAAAGCCCCTTATGCAAGGCCTAAGATGAGAAAATCCATTTTTCTTTAGACCATTTAAGCATAATCATAAGACCTTACACTTTTGTGAGACAGAGAATTCTTCTGTTGATCACTCATGGCAGAACTCGAAGAGGAACTCAGACTTATGAATTCCAAGTACCCTGGGAAATAACACAGGCCTTAATATCACCACTGGCTGTCTCCAGCAAAATGCAAATTAGGTGGTGAAAAAGACTACAAACACCCTCTCCCCTTCAAAAAACAACTAAACCAACAATCCCTCAGCTTTTTTCCATTTCTTTCACTAGTTGCCATCACCACTGGTTGGATCATTGAGGTCATGGAGTATGAACACAGCTAATCTGTTTCAGCCAAAAACTGGAGAGATGATACTGAAAAACACAACAGACTCTACCCTGAAACACAAAGCTGTGCTGTGCCAAGATTCTTGCTCCTCTATTTTCACCGCAGGAAGGAACCGAGACAATTATTGTTACAAAAAGGTTAGTGCACCTTAAAGGACAGAAACATCCAGGCAAAGCCAGCACCTTTCATTCAGGGTTTCAGTGTGGTGTGTACCTTGCCACAAAGAAATAATGGAGTGCTTGTCCCAGAGATCTCACCACCCACTCAGACCAACAGGAGGGAGGTTGGGGGATGTAACAAAATGCAAAGTCGCAAACTTCCAACAATTTTTTCATTCCCCTCGTGTGAATACTTTAGAAAGACAGGTCAGAGCAAACCAGTCAATGCAAAAGGAAACAATTGGATCGGTTTTACTGAGAGCACTATTGTTTCTCTGCTGTTACTGTGTGCCTGCAAAACTAACTTGTTCCAACTGCGTTTTCCCTCCATGTGGCACAAGATTTGCTGTTCAACAACCTTTCCTTTCCAAGGCTGCAGGGAGAAAAGGGAGCCAATTTGTATCATTCTTCCTTTGTGTAAAGGCTTCCAGTGCGGTGTGAATTTTGTTTAAATTCATTCTCTAAAATCATTTCCTCTGTAGCTCTATGTGAGCTTCTATTTCAGCACTCAGCAACCCCAGAGCAAACTTTTGGATATGTCACCTTTGGTACAATACTCATGACATGCTCAAAACACTTCAGAAGAAGGAACAAATGAAAGGCTTTTACACCATCCTGTTTCACTGAACTTGCATCCCCCTCCCATCATCATCTCAGTTTAGTTCCACTGAAATATTCCTGCATCTCCTCTGCTGGCCTGTGTTTTTATCCAGGGCTTTTCTGGATAAAAATCTCCTGTTTCTGAGTGAACAGATATCCCTTTCCTGCCTAACCACTTACATCATCAAGGAAATCACCCCCTTGATTGCTCTAACAGTACATTAGCAGTTAAAAATATATATATTCTACCACTTAAGCTTGCCTGCCTGGAAGAGCAGATGATGCCCCACTCAAGCAGCTTTTCTACACTCAGCTCCCCCATCCATTTCAATGCAAATTCCCCACAGAGAATGACTACAAAGACTGGGCTCCTGCAAATATTTATAGCATAATTCAACACAGTTAATGAAGTAACCGTGACACAAACCAGAAAGAATACCAGTTTAATATGTCAGGCCTTAGCCACATGAATAGAAATTAATATATACAGATAGATACCATCTAAATCATGAAACAACTACAAGGTCTGCATTACTAAATAGTGCAGCTGTAACAACACCAAAAAAACAAATCCCAACCTTGAATCCTGAAAGGTAAGGAAGTTTAAAAGGCAACTACAAAAACGGTAAAAAAGCTAAACTTCATTTTGTTTAAAAAAAAAAAAAATCAGCACAGGTGACCCAACTTACAAACAATTTATCTTCAATTTATCTTCACTAGATACAGTGAGATGCAAACTATTTCTGTACTATCAAAAACAGAAAAAAAAAAATTAAGCTTCAGGTTAAATGCCATCAATTAAAAGAAAATAAAAATACAGCAATTGAAAGACACGTACTTACATGAAAGGTATCCTAGTATGATAATAGTACCCATCTTTTAATTTCCAATCATCAGTTTTACACTTTTTACACATTGCCTGAGAGATAAGTTCCCAGTGTTCAGTGCTTATCAGTTCACACACTGGCAATTCCAAGCAGTTTTGCTCACAAAAAACAAGACTTCTGAGCTGCAGTCATCTCGTTTTTACAAGCATCTGCTATCTTTATTACTTCAGGATTTAACATTCAAAAGGGTATGAGGCATCTAGAGATTTAAAAGGTTTTCTTTCTCACAGTAAAATCCTTTAAAAATATACTTCTGTGCTCATATGCTTCTATTTCAATCAAACTGGGAAACTAAGAGAAATTAACCTAAAACCTAATGCTCTACTTCCGTAACTCTATAAAAATCCTGCTTAAAACTCATACCCTTGCTTTTCCAAAAATAATACTTGAATTACAACGCGTGAAGTGAATGACATTAATTCCCTAATTAGATATTCTTTTCCCATTAGCCAAAAAAATTGGTGTTTGATGCACTGGAAGTGTGCACAACACGTTATTAATCACTGCCAATAATGTGAAAGGTTGCAAAGATAACTGCCCATCATTATAGAGTCTGGGCACGTGGCCAAAAAAGGAAAAAAAAACCAACAAAACACATGGATATTAAGTTATCATCGATGGTTATGAATAGTTTTTGGCTTCCAAAGTTCAACACTCCAACATCTGACACGCTGACTGGATCTTCCTCCCCAAAAAAGCCTGGGTTTCAGAAGGTTTAACTGCACAGTGTTCTCTGGGAACACACAATGCATTGCCACATATGCTGACTGACAAGGTGCTTGGACTGTGGTCACACAAGAATTTAAGATATTGGAGCCCGAGACTTGATTTGGAACCATTTGCTGAAGTGCACAGTCACATTTTCCTCTCAGGCATTAGGGATAAATCTAATCTAATAAACAGTCACGATGTTGTTTTATGTTATTTTGACATTATCTGCAAAGGAGACAACGCTGCATTACAAATAAAAACAAAGTCTTTATCCAGCCATTAACCAGAAATCAAGGCTGAATGTTTTCATTATTTAGAGGCTGTAAAAATCCTAAATTGAAATCCACTTTCCAGTTAGTAGGACTGGATATAAGAATAGAAAATAACTGTCATAATGTAAAAAGCACTCTAGATTACCAATCATAATTGGCAACAAAGACACCATAGAAGTTCATCATACCAATTGAGTTGCAACAGAATAATTTCAGCATATGCTATTCTCTTTCAGTAGAAAATTAGTCCTTCCAAACTCCCAAATGAATTTGGTCTTGATATCTGGACACCCCTTAAGTTTGCTAAAAACACATGCAAGCTTTGAGGAAACATAATTACATCCTGTTGTATCCTCAGAGGACAACAGACTTTATATCCCTTCTCTTCCAAAGGGCCATCCCCAGCTGGGGCAGCAGTTACAACACACTCTGCAGCATTTCAGGCTGTTAATAATATATCTGGAGGTTCATCAGGGATGGGGGGTTGTCCTCCTGACCCCAGGAACAGATGCAAACCTGACAAACTCCTCAGTCAATGAGCATCTCCCAGCATTAACTGTGGTACCCACAGCACTTGCCAGGGCTGAGACAGAACAGACTCTGTCCTGCTCCAACTACTCCCTAGTTAAGGCTCTTCCCCTCAGACAAGAACCACTAAAAATTAAGAAAAACCACTCTCTCTCTCCCCCGAATATTTGAAGTTTACCTGCTGCAAAGCCACCTATGGAACAGTACAGTAATTTACAGAATGCAGAGAAAGTATTTGGGGAGGGGCTGTTGGTGGTTTTATTGCTGATTAAGGGGGTTTTATTTGGTTTGGGTGGGTTTTGTTAGAAACAAGGACAAGCATATTCTTCAATTTTTAAGCAGATTTCCTCATGTAAGGTGGATGCTTGCATCATACTTGCTTTCATGTTGCTTACCTTGGGTTCTCCTCTGCAAGACTAGAGCAAGTAATTCTCATCATTCACTAAGATTATCCAGTTCTAACCTCCATTGGACTTACAGCAACAAAACCCCCCCAACAAAAGACAAAAGCAGCACTGCAAGAACAAGCCAGTTCTCCTCCAGCTTCCCATTCTCCATCACTCTTCTATTCTCCTTGATCTCAAGATCAACCAAGGATCTTGGAGCTGCATTGCCTAGAAACCACAAAGGGCCATGCTAACAGCTGGGTCCACTTGAAAACAATGCCCACCTCCAAAAAGCCCAACAAAAATCAGCTTAATCCAAGGGATGCTTCTTGGTATTGGCCCATCCCCAGCTTGGGAACAATTACGACCACCCTGCTGCAGCACTTGCCTGTTCAGATCCTGTGACAACACCACAGAAAATGGGGGAGATGAGCTTTTCTTTCACACCTCAGCACTTTACACACTCCTCCTGAACCATGTTTTTCCTCCTATTACTTCCAATTAACAACTGGAAACTAATATTCTACTTTACAAAGAGATACGCTCACACACACAGAAAAATCCAGCTGTTACATCCTACAGGTCACATAAAGATGATAAACAAAAGAAGATTATAAACAAATCATTGTGTTTATGCCACTATTGATTATGATTGTTAAGAAAAACCTGGATTTTCTGTTACTGTCACTCAACTCAGCATCTTCTGCCTAAGCATTGAACACGTTCACTTCACGCTCCACCACTGTAAATACAATGCATGATATTAGACCACACACCACCAAGATTTAAAGTTCCAGGTTCCTATGAAAGCAATCATCTGCCTATCTAGAAAGACCCTTGTCTGTACATGCTTCCACCTAATTTGGCATTTCCATGTGCTGTGCTGACTCCAAGTCACTACACAGTTTACACGAGGTGAAAAAATCTCCCCCACACTCAACTTTCATCCTCTGCCAGCTGGTCTGTTATGTCATTTGAGTTTTAAAAGGATGCATCCATGTATTTATTTTCCTACCTGATAAATATTTATGAAGATTTTATTCCAGCCCTAACACATACACACTATAACTAATCGTCCTTTTATTTAGTCAAGCATCTTAAAGGAAAAGGGGTTTGAAGACAGGCTATTCCTATGGCCAAGCCTGAGCTCCAGAAGTCTGCATATTAAAAATATAATGCCACTTTGGAAGGGAAATTAAAAAGACAACAACAAACAAACAAAACGGTACATGAGATTAACCTGAGCTTTGTAATGAGGAAGCACAGTATTTAAAACCTGCAGAAATTAAATGTTTGAAAGAAAGATCTCTTCTGGTGTTTTGTGACAGTTTTCTCATTCACAGGATGTAAGCTGTCAGTCTAAATAACCGTATGCAATTAACAAATAGCTGATGCAATTTTCACTCATTTCTCATCTCTAACATTGATTTTGATCGAGGCTGATATGCAAAGGACATGCTTTCAACAGCTGAACCAGCACCAGCTAGTTTTTGTTTGGCAGGTTTAACATTCATGTTGTGAACCAATGGAACAATAATGGAAAAAAACCTGAGGCCCAGTTTCTGCCCATATCACCAAAAATTTAACTACAATCCAACCTTCCTTACCCAAAGCCTAGCAATTCTGTCATCTCTCCAGTTTCTAACAGCTCCCTTTCCGTGTTCAGAGGATTTATTTTAAAATTGGGAATACCACAGTACTAAATTGAACACCTTTTAAAAATTCATGACCTTGTTTGACATGATACAGCAAACATCAAAGAAAACAAGGCACCTGAATTAGAAAACTTCAGAGGGAGACACTGAACTAACACAGGCAATTCCATCTGCCTTGTTACATTTTTGGAGTAGTCACATCAGATGTATGTTGTTTATCCAAAACAAATCCTCCAAGTTACTGAGGATCTGATAGTCACTGCTGTCATCACAATGAAGAACTGAAAGACTTTGGAAAATCAACTGCAACCCCAATGCCTGCAGCACGTAGAGCTCTTATTTCCCACCCCTAAGTGAGGGTTTTCACAAGCCTACCTTGTCTCTATCCATTCCTCAGCTATTACCAGATCTCAGAGGCTACTCCCTTGCCCCTCACCCTCCTTGAACACAACTCCTTTTTCAGTGCAGAACTCTTGAAAAATAGCCACACAAGTCTGAGTACATATTTATTACCATCAACGTGAGATGGCCTCGAGAGACATCCACGCATCATCATCTGTTAGCAAGGAAAGGAATCAGTCTTCAATACCCTGCTATTTTTTGCCTAATGCTGCAAGGACAAGCTAATTTGTAAGCCAGATCATTCCTTTCTAAAGGATGAATGACAGTGGTCTGTAAAGAAGGGATTTTTATAATTCTACCACGAAAAAACCCCTCCATGCGCTCACTGGCTTTTACGTCCGTGGGAACGTTGCAGCAGCATCTCAGTCTCCCAAAAACAGGTGTGGTTCCCATCAGAAGCTGCACTGGACTCCTGAGGAATGGGAGGAAGGTCAAGGTGGCTACACTGGCTCCATCTCTTCTGTAAAAGCACATACCATTCCAGCCCAGAACATGGTTCTCTGTCATGTCCTACCCCCCGGGTTATTTTGCACTGTCACAAAAAGTGCAGAAATAAACAGTCAACTGTGACTGGCAAAAGGCTTTGTGCAAAGAAAAAGCAAGAAACTCAAATGTATTTTCCTTCCAGTCTTCCTCTGCAAAGGGAAATTGTGACTTGATCTAGAAAACAATACTAAGATACTTCCACCACAAAGGGATTTCAGCTGGGAGACTAAGTCATCTTAGCCCAGCAGCCTCCTACCAGTTATTTTGGAGTTAAACCAACGTAAGCTTGACCAATTTTAGAAGAAAACATCTGCTTTCATCTATGACACATCTATTTTACTATCAGGCTCAGTTACATTTTAAGTATTCCTTTGAGCAACCCTTTGAAAATAATACACCAACACGAATTCATACACAGACATGTGATGCTTCTCAAGGAGGAATGACACACACATTTGTCACACTCCACCTGCACTCCATACCTGTTATAGAGCCACACACTGCACTGGCAAATATGCTTTAAGTTGTCTGTTCTACTGGAGCTACACCTTAACACAGAAATTTAATTTCTTTGTTAAATACACTAGAGCTTTGCTGCTGCTGCAAGTTGTCAGTAATACTTGTTTCTTAAAAGTTAGGAATTGCTGCAGTGTGAAAGCATAAATAAATCTATACCACATCTGTCAGACTAGACTATAATCAACCAGAAAAACCCCTAACACTGAGTGTCTAAAAATAAGTACTGACAAATGCATGTCTGCCTCTCCCCAATGCCTCCATTTCTAAGACCCCTGAGGTACTCTTAGCTTTGCAAATATGCCCTAAAATTAGTAAATAAGTCTGAATTATCACAGAGGTTACTTCCTGTATACTCCTTCCCCCTTTTTCCCACTCCTTTTCCAACCACTCCCTTTACCAGGGATATCACAATAGACAGCAGACCTCAGGGATATCAAATTTGCTTCCAGGCACAGACATAACAAGAGGCAGTGTCTGACTGTCCAATATGAATTTCCCAGCTATTTAGGTTTTCAAGAATTTAATACTGTGGCCCACACATTATTCCAAGTGACAATTACTTCAAAGCCAGAGGGTACCCATTTGCATAATAATGAATATTTTTCTAAAGAGGTGTGCAGGAAACTACACACTAATGACTATTATCTGAAAGTCACGCTTGCTTTACAAAAATAATTAAAAACACAACCTCCAGTGTTTACCTACTTGCACCTTTTGTGTAACAGACTAAGGGACACCTGTCCTATTAAATGCACAAAAGTCACATAGGACTAATTTTTGCAGCACTGGGTCACCTGAAACTCAGTAATTTACACTGGGCCCTTCATGTGTGTAAGGACTGTGGGAGTGGGCTGGTTTCTGAAGGGGTACAGCAGGGGAAATGCTTCCTGTGGCACAGAAAACATGGGTTTGCTGCATCTTAATCACACAAGGAAGGAGGGAAATGCAGCAACTTCTGGTCAACCACTAGACTATAAGAAGAGGATGAGAGATGAGGTGCATTTCAGAGCTGCAGAAGCATTTCCAACAATGGCATCAAGGGTAAATTTTTTTATAATCAGAAGAATTCCCTCTTACAGAAGAAATTTTTTACTTGGCATAGAGTTCTCCTTAGCATCCTATAACCCATGCTTGATACAAGTGTATCAGGCCTTTCCTTTTTAACCTCACAAGCTGACTTGATTCTGAAACAATACTCTTTACCCTCCAAAGAACATACACTGTACTACAGCACTTAGCTGTATTTACTGCTTGAGCCTTTTGGTTTCATTACCTTTGAGATTAGATTGATGAAGCCATTAGGATCTTAGCTATAAAATCCTCATTTATAGCACAGGATGTGGAAAACTAGAGTAAGAGGTTCCCTAATGCACTGAGACACAGCTACATCAGGTCCAGCTTTCACTCTTTAGCCCACACTCATGTGGGGCCAGACAAGGAACACCAGAAGCCAACTGGAGAACACAGCACATATTAATCCCCCACACTGGAGATCTTCCACACAACCGAGATGCCTGGCTAAATTCTGAAATATCCCAGCTAATTTACAGCCAGTAATTCTTGTAATCATCCAAGACAAGAACAATGATCCTATGTAATGCCTTAGGGTTTAAAGCCTGTTGTCAGCAGCAGCAGCAGCTGGAGGAAGGGCTGGACTGCTTCCCTACACAGAAGGCAACCAGCTGATGCATCATATTGTTGGGTTTGAAGGAGCAGATCACACCAGTGTGTTGTTCTTCAAGTACCATCAGAGAAAAAGCAGGGGAAAAAATCCAGTTTAAAACTAGATGCGATGTAGATACACACAAATGTGAGCAGGGAAGTTCTTGTAGGCAAGAGCAGACTTGGGGGTGTCATATAAAGTATTAATTTTCACTCTTTTGAGATCAGAAATACTCAACTCCTTCATATTGTTCAACACAATTTCAGCAAACAGAAATAAACCGTCTGCTTTTGTGCAGCTCCATTTACAACAGCATCTGAACTTATCTGATATGCAAATACTCTACCATGCAAGCATTTTCAGAGGTGTTCTTGCCAGGATTTTGGAATAAACCCACAAGAATAATTATGGGGTTTGCTCATGTGGGGGAAAGTGGACATCAGGCTCTTCTGACCACATT
>WEIV01010809.1:57319-69758 GCA_013390005.1 Calyptomena viridis | reverse complement strand
GCCGCGCTCCGGGCCGGGCTGACCGCGCCGTGCACGCCCTTGCCCGGCAAAGCAGCCGCCTTTGCGTCTCCTGCATCGCCTGCCCGAAGGAGCTCCGCGGAGCCGCGGTGTCTCCCGCAGAGCGGTGCGGGTGGGCTTTGGGACAGAGCATGTCGTGTGTCCCCCTGCCCAGCCCGCTGTCCCGCGTCCATGCCCTGCATCCCAGGGATGTCGGAGCGTCGCGGCAGGACCGGTACAGAGAACCGGGCGCGCAGGTCCGGGAGATGCCGCTCGAGAGATGCCACAGGGCCGTGTTGCTCAAACAGCACTTAATGTTGGTGCCGAACACGTCTTGATTAGGTATGNGCCGCGCTCCGGGCCGGGCTGACCGCGCCGTGCACGCCCTTGCCCGGCAAAGCAGCCGCCTTTGCGTCTCCTGCATCGCCTGCCCGAAGGAGCTCCGCGGAGCCGCGGTGTCTCCCGCAGAGCGGTGCGGGTGGGCTTTGGGACAGAGCATGTCGTGTGTCCCCCTGCCCAGCCCGCTGTCCCGCGTCCATGCCCTGCATCCCAGGGATGTCGGAGCGTCGCGGCAGGACCGGGACAGAGAACCGGGCGCGCAGGGCCGGGAGATGCCGCTCGAGAGATGCCACAGGGCCGTGTTGCTCAAACAGCACTTAATGTTGGTGCCGAACACGTCTTGATTAGGTATGTATTCCAAAAAAAAAAAAAAAAAAGTATAAACGTGGTATCACCGTCTCGGTGCAGATCCTTGCATTACTTCGGAGCAGGGCCAACCTGCTCTGGAGCCCTGCAGGCTTTAACAAGCCAGAGCCAATAAGCCAGGCTGGGTGGAAGTTCTCTCCTCGCAGAGCCACTTAGGCAGCTCAGCACCAGCTCTGGAAATGACATGTGGCTGCACCCCAGAAGGTTGGGCAGAATCCGGCTCCAGTCCAGCACGTCTCTGTGCCCTGTGCTGTTCTCTGTGTCAGGACGTGCCTGTGTCCCAGCAGACCTCGAGGAGCCACATAGTCCCTTGGTCACCCCTTATCTGAGCTAACCTGTCCCACAGAACCTCTGTGGGGAAGTAAAAGAGACACTACCAGATGCAAAATACACGGGGTTTAACCTCAAACTGAAATACGCTTGTTATAGTGGGAGCGTGTTTAGAGCAGAATGTTACCATCAAAGTAAAGGCCAGCTGGAGGCCACAGGAGTAGGTGACGTTGAGGGACTCTGAAGGCAATCACTGGTCATGGTTCTCTGGCTGCAGTCCACAAAACCCCGGATGGCCCCTGGCAGCCACCTTCTGGGAGAGGCCAGCACCAAGGGAAATGGTTCCTGTTCCTCAGGAGCAGCACCAGCCTTCACCCATCCCATCCTGGCACCAGCCCAGGTTTTCAAGGCATTTTCCTCATTTTCTGACTAAACTTGCTAGTTGGTTCTATATATGCCTCTGTGACACCTCATACTTGAGCAAAGAAAATTCAGTTCGCCCCCAAATGAAATTATAGTCTATTATATGTGTTACAGTCTCACCTTCCTTTTAGCTTGATCCTCAAATCTGTTGATTCAGCAGAGCTTCAGCTTTCAGCCCAGTATTCAGTACTAACATGGAACACCAGTAAAAAAATTTACATCTCGTTTACACCGTATCTTTAGTCTAGTTCTCTACTTTAAATGTTAGAGTATGTGGGCTCTGTAAAAATGAGTCTGTGAGCTTAGGTTGCCTGAGGTTTTGTTTAAGCTTACCTGGAAAAACAAGATGTCACCAATGCTGCTGTGGGTTTTGGGACCTTTAGGGACGTGTCTTGCAGGAGGCTTTGCCACGAATCTCAGTCTTGCCTGTGCTCCAAGGCCTTTGCAAGAATTTGGGGTTCTTGCTGAATTCCAGCTTCCATGGAAGGTGACATTTCTGTCAATGTGTAGCTCAATGCCCAATTTCTGTATGGATATTTCACAGGAATGAGAAATGAAGCCAAACTGATTCCTTGGCGAATTCAGGTGCTGTTTCAGTACAGTAAGAGATGGTTTATAATATATTAGTAAGAAACTCTGTTTCTACTGCAACATTTTTATGTTTGGAAAATCTTCTTTTAAAATATGTGGCTAGAGGTAGAAAAGAAGATTAGAACAGCCTAGTCTGTGATAAAGGAAATTTTCAATTCAATGGGACTGCTGTAAAGGCCCTTATTTATTTTTCTCAGCAGTTGCATTTTGCCTTTCACTTGCTTGCCTGCAGCTTTAGTTGCTGTGGAGGTTTTCTTCTGTAAATTCTTCAAAGTGATGGATTTTCCCTTTGAAAGAATGCTTGACTGTAGAGAACTACAGAAGTGTAACCTTTTTTTTTTTCCTGTGCATGTGTGATGGTTTGAGCTGTGAAAAGATATGTGTGTACTGCCACCTCTTTTGTTAATTTGCATGCCAAGAGCCTGAAAATTTGCATTACTGGCTTCATACTCCCCAGCTGAAAGACAAGGACAGTGATCTCCTACTTTTTCCAGTTAAAGGTCATCTGAAATACGTGTTCCTCTCTAGCTCAGACTAGTGAGACACTGAGCATTTTATCAATCAAAGGAGCATAAGGCATATTTTTATTGATTAAATGTTGCTGTTGTAGCAAGGAGCATTAATGTACAAGGTACATGTACAAGGTGTTGCACATGTGTACCCTCACCAGTGCTTACAATATAGACAGACAAAAAGCAAGAGAAAAAACCCCAATAATTTAATCTCTGTTTTAAAAACAGAAAGCTATGGCACAGAGCTGCTGAGAGGAATTTGCCAAGATCGCATCTCCCAACTAACATCAGCATCTTAACCACAAGCTATTCCCCTTCTTGTTGGTTCTTATCCTTTTGATGTGTTCCAGCCTGTTAGATAGGTAAAAGTAATCATGTGTTAAGTTACAGCCTTGGAGTCTAAAAAAATAATGATCAAAGCCCAAGCTCTCATAGGACACTAACACATATTCAATAATTCTCTTACTTAAGAGTCCATCCAGAACCACAGGTAACAGTCATTGTCCTATAAAAATCAGTAACAAACCACTTTAAATGCACACCTTTAGTCTAGGGATAATGTCATTCAAATCCCAGTACAATTCCTATAAAAAGTCCTTTGGAATGTTCACACAAGTGAAGTGATGGTGGGGTAGGAGCACCAGTCTGGGACCCAGGACTCCTGAATCTCTCAGCTTTCTATCATCTAAGCCCACCCTGGGCACTGTGGCAGCTCACTGGGTTCCCACAGGATCAAATCTAAATGCCAACCATGCACCATAAATGTGTTTAAATCAAAGCTTGGCTTTTCCAGAAATTCCATAGAAATTCTACTAAATTCCCTTGGTCTTAGCTGGAACTTTAAGA
This sequence comes from Calyptomena viridis, assembly GCA_013390005.1. NCBI lineage: Eukaryota > Metazoa > Chordata > Aves > Passeriformes > Eurylaimidae > Calyptomena > Calyptomena viridis. The sequence goes on along the minus strand of WEIV01010809.1, from coordinate 66,414 downwards.
CGCCGAGTCCACGATGATGAAGTGCACACTGTTAGTGGCCATGCTTTGGGCTTGTGTTCCAGCAGGATCTGACCTGATGCAGTTTAATTTCCACTGCAATACAAGGCTATTTCAAGGCTGTGAAAATCAGGATGCCATAATCCCACTCTTGGCCATAAGCATTTGAAAATACGAGGCTTCCTTTCCAAGTGCCTTTTTTCTGACACTCCGAAATGTCACAGAAAGTTCAGTTCTAAAACATTAAAATATGCCTGAAAACACTAAATATTATTCATGTTCTTAAAGAACTGACTTTTATTATAAGTGAAGAATGTTTCATAATTAGAAAACAAAACATTCATCAAGAGCTACATGCAATTCATCATCTAAAGAATTTAAATCGTTTAACTTCAGATAATTCAGCTTTGATCCTTAGATTGTAAGAGTCAACATTTCCTGAGGTGTTTTCACAGACTTTTCAGGACAATCTTGAATTCATTTGTCTGTGTGACTGCTGCAGGCTCTGGTAAATCATTCTGTTACAAAACTGATGGCTGCAATGGTACGAGTGTTTAGAGAGCAGAAAAACAGGGATGCTAAACTAAAATAGCTAAGCTTTCATTAATTTTTCAGGCTCTGTTATGTACCTTTTAGCTTTTGGCTGTAGCTAATCAATTTGAATGTTCATATAAGTTCTGACTTAAGGCAATGAATTCTTAAAAATGTCTTATTTTGCATTTTTAAGATGTTACTGTGTAATGCATGTACATTAAGAAAAGTTGTTGTTTTGGGGGATATAATGCATCTTTGGAATCTATTTACCTCTCTGAAATCCAATATAATCTTTGAAAGATTAACTCTTGAGATAGCTAATAGGTTTTCTTTAGGACAGCCAGATGCTTTATTGTATTCTTTGGCATGAGGGGGATTGTTTTGCTCTTAAATATGAAGGATTTCTTTAGAAAACATTTAGGTTTGGAAAATGAAATCAACTGCTGATCAATGCAGTGAGGCAGGTTTATCCTATCTTAGAAACTCTTTCACCCATTTGCCTCTCCTGTGATCTGAAAACCATTTGACTAAAGAGAAAGTTCAAACACTACATTTAAATGTCAGTTTTAAAATAGAAAGGATGGCTGTTCTCTAAGAATTATGTACTCGTTGAAAGGTGGGTATCTCTACCCCTTTGGTAAAAAACACAGGCATATATACTCACATCTTATGAGGACAGATGGTTACATGCAGTAAACCATCACAAGAGCATATCTCAACAGTGAACTAAGAATTATTACAATTTGAAGCACCTTTTCAAGCGTTAAGTTGGGATTTTGGTGAGCAGCTGCCCCCAGCTTTTACCAGTGCTCCCATACTGCTGAAACAGCCTGCTCTTCTGTACCCAGTATGGATGTCCTCTCAGGATACCAGAATTTTCAGTAAGTGGCATCATGCCACACACTGTGATTCCATCACTATCAAGCCATTGCTCTGTATCGTGGCACCAAAATCTTGGAATTGGCTTGTGTGCTTTAAGACAGAGGTGGGAAGAAGCAATTTGATCCCACTTATTTAATCCTTGCTTTGGCAGGTGAGGCTCAGGGCAGGCCTCAGATGTTTGTCTGCACCCCCAAGATCTTCCCTGAACATCTGCCAGATGTGGGGGCATTCCTCAAACTCTCTCTGCTCTTAGTGTCTCCTTGGCCTCTGGAGCCTGGCTGCCTAATTGGAAACAAACCCTCTCTGGGGCTGCCAAAGGAAGTGGGATGTGGGAAGCAGGGCCACCACTGACCAGGGACACCCTTCCAAGGGAAAGTCCATCAAAGAGAAGCCAACCTGACCTGGTTTGGGCTGGAGTTCATTTTCTTCACAGTGCCTGATACAGGGCTGTGTTTTGGACTTGTGCTGAACACAGGGTTGTGATAATATAGATAATTTTGTTATTGCTGAGCAGGGCTTGCACAGAGCCAAGGCCTTTTCTGCTTCTTGTACTGCCAGGCTGGCAAGGGAGTTGGGGATGCATGGGAGTTTGGAAGGGCCACCTTCAAACGAGTTCTCCCAAACTCATTTTCCATGTCTTCTTTTATCTGAATGCAATGTGTCTTACAAGTCAGTCATGTATACTGCAAAGGGCTATAGACTGAGTGTAAACGTGTTTAATGAAGCTGAATCCTGCAAGCATAAGCAGCAAAAATACTTTGTTTACTTAACATTTATACACACTCAAGTAAAAGCTTGTTAGGTTTGGTTGGCTAAGCTTGTTTTCAAAAGGGACCTAGAAGGCTGAAAAAGTTAAATAAATCAACATATGCATAACAACACAATCAGTCATATTAGCATTCTAGTTAAGTCAATGATTAATTCTCCTTTGAGGACGAAGTGGTGGTAAAACAACTCTAGTCTAATATCTAGTAGCAATATTACAGTCAACTCAAAATTCCAGATTATATCAACGCATGCTTATGTAATACAGGAGAAACTTTCAGAGCTAAAGCTCCAAGACAAATCTGAATAACCATATGCTTATTTGAGTATTTCAATATAGATTGAAACTAGCTATTCTCCAGAACTGGCTTGTAGATATCTGCTCTGTCTGTGAATAAAGAGGTCACTAGAGTTTTCTACTGACTTTAAATGGCTGAACTGGAAGAGCAGGATAATGTCACAGCAGTAGCAGAAAGGACAATATCCAAAATACATTGGCTGTTGTCAGAAATGAACATGAACTCCAGTGGGAAGATGACAGACACTACAATGGTATCTTTTTAAAGACATGACTAGCTGCTTTATTTGGACAACCTGGATATCAAGAATGTTGTAATTGAGCATTGAATACGGGTTGGTGGGGTTTTTCCCTGCTCATAAAGAGTTCTCCACCCTATTTGTCAGTAAAACCTGCAGTAACACAAAGTATTACAGCTGGGGGCTGTAAGAACAGCACTGGAGAGACAACTGGAACCTTCTACAGCAGTTTGGTCTTTTCACTCCTTTTCAGAGGACAGGAAACCAAGCCCTTCCTCTTGGAGATAATGAAAGATAGTGTGGGATGCCCCATGTGGATTAAAAGAGTGACCTTGAATGCCTGAGAAAAGCAGCTCTCTGCAAGTTTTAGTTAATGGCTATGGCAAAGAGGGAATTTCTTATGTTAGCAGTCCTGGAGAACAGGCCTTCCAACATCCACACCAAGAAGCTGAGGTGACAACCCTTATTTCCTGCTCTAAGTCTGTCCTTAAATATGTGTACTCCAAGGTCTCAAAAAGGCTGTTGGCTCACCTCCCTTAGGCTCACTAACACTTCTTCCTCTCCCCTCTCTCCGATTTTCTTTGCAGGGAAAAAAGAGGTACTGGGAATGTCCGGGACAATCTTATTCCTACAGAGATGGAATGGAAAGAGAAGCAGCTGGGTCCATGGATAATCTAGTGGTTCCAGGTAGAAGTTGGTAGATGAAGATATTCTCTGCCTGGATAAAGCCCTGAGAAACCTGATCTGATCTCACAGCTGACTTTGCTTGGAGCAGAAGGTTGGACTACAGGTCTTCTGAGGTCCTTCCAAGCTGAATTATCCCATTATCCTATGGAAGTGGAGAATCTTTACAGAAACCAATGCAGATGTTGGATAGAGAAGATGGTTCCCATTTAGAAAACAAATGATGCATTTTGAAAAGATTGTGTCATGCCAGTTCTTTTACAGTCTAAGTGACATAAACCTGATAGAGGAACTTCTATTTTCCTCATGTAACCCTATGGAGGGAGCAGCATGAATCTTCCAGTGGTGATGCAGTCCTACAAGATTCAGCTGGATATAACCAGGACCACAGTTTAATTGGGAAAGCACAGAATAGAAGATTAAAAATGTTCTAAGAAGTTTTTACATTAACTTTTTTAATATGAAAAAGATTCTTTAAAAAATGGGCATTTGCAACCTCACGTTATCTGTACATCAAAGGAAAATATATCTGCCTGGATTCTAAGGTAAGTTTATATGATTGCAAAGATCTTCATGAACAGGTGAGGTAAAGGAGGGAGGGGTAGAGTTCACATTTTCCCTTTAATATTTTCCACTTCTATAATCTCTTTTATCTAAGGATTTCAGAGCACCCTACAGACATTAATGAATTAAAACTCCAGCAGTCCTGAGAGAAAAGGTAATGAGTTAAAGATTGAAATTCAAAGAGGTGAATGGATATAAATGGGAAATAGCATTCCTGAAATATCATGTAGTATTCAGACCATATGGAACCCCCCCTATCTTCCTCTTCCTTTCTATCCTATGTGCCTTCAGGGCAATTCACAGTCCCAGAAAACATGGTAAGAAGGGTTTACATCTGTTTGCATACAGACAGTTCGGATACAATGACAACAGTGGTAGCAGAAATAAACAGGGAATAGGTCAGATGGCCAAAAAAGGGTTGTTTTGAACATGTTGAATTTATCCTATAGAGGTCACAGATTTTACAGATGTGGCAGATTTGACTTTTGTATTGAAATGGATTTGCTTTACAAATGACAACAGTCGGGATTGTATGAAATCACTTAACCAGGGCAGTAGAGTTGGAGAAATGCTCTCCTGCTCAGAATCAAACCCAGTTTGTGAACAGAGGCCACAGCAGAGGGAAGGAGTCTTGGCATTCCCTGGAATACACAGCATACAGAACATTACAATGCACTTACCTCTTTAATGACCAGCTGAATTCCTGTGCCTTTGCTAACCTGACAAGTTTTATATATAAATAATTCTATTGATAGTTGGCAGAATTCATCCCAAAGGATGCAGTAACGTGTGCAATGATAAAAACAGCAAAGCCTTTGATGCACAGGGACATGGAATTTCAGGAGGTCTGTGAAGTCTTGCAACTTTTATGTTTCCATTGGTCACAGATACACTTTCCTCTCAAGCACATTTGTAGTCTCCAAGCTGTAAAAGTTCATATGCAGGACCCAAAGGGAAAGTGCTTTGTATCTTCCAAGGAGAATATGTGCTGTAATCATGTAATGAGAGATCTCTCTTGATGTACAGCTTTCATTCAACACAAGAGTCAACAGTCATGTTAAAGGCGTGTGATTTCCTAACTCAGAAGTTCTTGCTGTCTTGGGGCATTAGGAAATGAACCTCTTTGCAATTCAGGGTTTTTTCCAAATTTTTTTTTTTTTAATTCATTCTCTCAACAAAGCCAGAAACTGAGAAGTATCTGCCTACAGAGAAAATAGCTTCACATCAATCAAGAAAACCTGCAATTACAAGTGGAAGCTCATTTCACACTCTATAAAAAGCAAACAAGACCTGAGTTTAATACATGCATATTAGCCTTTATGTACAATTATAATAATCAAGCTTGAAGATAAGCATCTAGCAGCAATTTTTCTTTCCTGTAGGAGGGCACTATTCCAAGTGTTCAAATATCAGAGCTCCTGAGTCATTTTGGCCAGCAGCATCATTTCAAGGCCATCCTCCCCTGGGTTTGGTGCTGTAGCACATCTCTGCCTCTGCAGAGAGAGTGTCTGGCAAGCTGAAAAGATGTCCAACCCACATATAAAGATGCAGATAAACCAGGAGTAGCACCACTGTAGCAAGCCAGCTGCATCTATCCCTCTAAAACTGAAGTGTCAGAAAGTGAAAGCAGATGTCCCAAGCCATGGCAAAGCTTTGAACAGCTTTGTTCAATATCCTCTCCCTAAGAGAGCTCAGTAAGCAAAGCCTAGGAGGAGACAGAAGAACAAACCAAGCACAGTTATGTTTCTGTGCTGTATGGTCCCAGCTTCCAGCAATTTGTGGCTCATGGCCTGAGCCAGGCAATGCCTCTTCTTCTTGGATTGGAAAAGAGAGTAAATGAATACTCCAAGTCTTCTTTTGAAAATAAACAGCTGGGCATCATAGGCACCCAGGCATCCCATACAATTTCCTCATCTTTTTCCATTAAAGCAGGTAAAACTGTGCATGAATTCCCATAGGGATGCAAGACCCTTCTCACTGATGCCCAGTGAAAGGACAGGAAGAAATTGGCACAAGGCAAAATACAGGAAATCCTGTTTAAATGTTTTTAAAGTCTTGGTCTGGTTTTCTTGTTTGTTTTTTTTTTACTTCAAGGGTGATCAAATGCTGGAACAGGTTGCTGATGTGGTTGATTCTGGATAAGCAGGGGGCTAAACTAGATGAACTCCAGAGATCCCTTCCAACTTCAGCTACTCTGTAATTGCATGAAACACCCTGGATTAGCAAATTGTGTTCCAAAAGGTCCAGACCCAAAGGATTTATATTCTTTCTGGCTTGAAGCAAAACTTGAATCTTTAAATTCTGCAGCCCAAACTCTTGTATTCTTTATGAATAACTGCTGTTAGGCCAGAAAGTCACATAGACTTAGTCATTCTCCATGGCTTCACAGTTAAGATATTCCCTCAGTTCATGGATAAGACAATTATCCAGTATATTTATCTTTAGTTGTCTTGTGTGAATAAGACAACCACCAGGACTGTTCCAGCAAAAACACATTTTTTTTTTAACTTTTTGGGTAGCAGGTGTTTATGTGGTAGAAGTTTATCATCGACAGAACCTGAATTTTTCAGCTACCAAGTACAAGCAAAAACGAACTTACAGTTTTAATGACTGGTAATGAATATAAGATCAAAATAATCCGTCTGGCCCTGCACTTTATAAGTAGGCAAAAGAATACATTGCATTTCATAGAGAAGGAATCAAATGGAAGCATTTGAGAGGTCTCAGAAATTCAAACCCCCAAACTGTGCTTCATCACAAAAATCTTCTCTTGGATTTGCTTGTGTTTCTCAGAGTTCTATCATAATTTAATTATTTCCATGACACTACTAATTATGGATTCACACACTAGTTCTAAAATACAACCAATACTAAAAGTTTCTCTGCTGTTTTGGGTGCCCCAAGCTGGGCAGGCAAACCCAAGAGAGGAAGAATAAGGTCCAGATTAGAATTCCAGTGGTTTTTTTTCCAAGCAGAGGCATTCAATGTCTCAGCAAGGGCTGCAGCTTGGCCACTGGATAACTGTGTGTCCCTGTGGTGACATGTAAATGACAGCCATCTGAGATGCACATCAAGGAGAGCTTAAATCAGATTTTTGAAACTCTGAAGAGGATTAAAGGAAACGTGTGTGTTCCCAAGACAGGTTGGCAGAATACTGAGTTTTCTTCTTGTTCACTTCTGCTGTTGTCAAATCCACCTGCTGTGGTCCCTCCCTATTCTGTAAACTGTAAAACTATCAATGATTGCTTGTTATCACATCTTGTCCTATTTAAGCACCATACAATCAAATTTACATTTCAGTTAATATTTCTTTGTTTGCAAGTACCTGCTCCCATGCTAATTTTAATCAATTCAAGCAGTTACAGAAAATTAAAATCCATCCCAACATTAACCAAAATTTACTGGAGTGCCAAACAAACCTAATACATTTATTTTATACTGGCAGTCCTAACCTGTGACACCTCTTTTAAATACACAAAATATTTTCAGGGGAAGGAGAAGATGGGGGAAGAACAGTTGCAGATGAACTGCAGCTGGGAATTCTGCACCTGAAACACCTGTATATAAAACTGTATATAAAACAGTTGTTACCACAACTGCTGGGAAAGAGGAGGAACAAAACCTAAGGAACCAATATCCAAGGCAACCACAAGTGGATGATTATTTTGGCAAAGTTCTTTACATTCAATGTCTCCTAGACTTTTTGAAGCAAGGAATCTTTGTTTTTTGAAGATTGCAATAAAATTAATAAAATTAAATGTCCCTGTTTTTTTTTTGTAGTTCCACCTGAAGCCTTACCTGCTTTTGTAATGCCACCTGCTACTGTTTATACCTTGTAGGAGAAATTTCTCTATGGAAATTGTATGCAGAGATCAGGTACTTGAAAACAAAAAGAAGGATCCATAGCCTAAATCTCTGGATCAATCATATAAATGCTTGCCTTTCCCACTTCCCAACTTAAGATGATAATTTAGTTTTTGTTTAATGTTATTATTTTTTCTTTTTTGGGTGGGGGAAAGAGGGAGCAGAGAATGTTATGACTATTGACCTGAGACATTCTCCTGGAAATAATCTAACAGCAGGGAACAGCAAGTCCCTTTCAAAACCAATGAAGCAAGAAAATGCTGTTGACCAAGCTATTGTGAGAGATTTGAGGGAGGGGTGGGGGGCAAATTATGGAAAAGAAGGAAGAGAAAGGATAAAACTATGCCTTAGACTCATAATGACTATTTCCTTTAACTGAAAACCACGTATTTTCAAGGCCATCACTTTTATGTCACCTGTGACATAACTAAACCTTGCTCCAAAAAACCTCAGTTTTTAGTGGCAGTCAGATGTCATGATTAGGTTTCTGGCTGCAGGAGTTCTGCTCACAGCATGCAGTGCTACACAGCCTTGGATTTTCCTTGGATGTCTCTCCTCATAATGCCCTTTGGTAGCTTGGAAAAACAAGACACTATTTCTGTAAAGTTAGTATCTGTTTGTGTTCTTCTGTGGGGGCTCTATGTTTTCTCACTGTCTGAGATACGAGAGTTCTGAAATCGTCACATGTTTCTTTAAATGCACTTTAATTGTGCATAAATAATAGAAAAACAACCCAACCAACCGTATTCCCAGCCCTAATGAGATCAGCAGCAGCCAGCATTGCCAGGAGCACTTTCACTGTGAAATGTTGGCCTTACAGACCCTGAGGGGTGAGGAGGACTTTGCTCAGATATATTTTGTGTGTGTTACTTCAAGAAGCTGCTGCCAATCCCATCTGGGTCAAGTACCACAGCAAAGCTGGCCCTGGGAACACAGATAGTACAGATTTTAACTGTTTGCTATTTTTCTCTACAACCCCCCTTTTGTTCCAGAATTACAACAGGCAATATTGATATATTGTTGGATCTGCCCCTAATGGTAGTTAAAAACATAATCAAGTGCCCATATAAGCCCTCAAATAAACAACATTCACCACTTTAAATAACTTAATACTGTCGGCGATGGTTGTGTGAGAGGAACTTCCCACTCAGGATTTGGGGTTTGTTTGTGTTTAATGATCTTTGGTTCTTTTTGCTGATCCTTCATTCTTTTTGTGCCTGTGCACGGGCACACGGAGTAGTTTCTCACTGAAACACAAACCCCTCAAT
>WEIV01010809.1:43396-56070 GCA_013390005.1 Calyptomena viridis | reverse complement strand
CTATGTTCTCATTATTACCCAAGCACTAAGTGTCAGTTAAGAAGATGTAAGAGAGCAGGAATTTCCAGTGGGGTGGAAATCTTTCGTCGCCCGTTTTCTTATATATAGGAATGTTACAATTTTGGCATGGCTTTTAACTAATCTTTGGTTTACTGCTGCTGTGACAACCTTTTAAGGAGGTAGAATGTGAAATGAAATGATACTGTTACACTCTAATANTTAACTGTTTTACAGAAGCGTTGCAAAGGGAAATGATTTATGAAAAAGGTTCTCCTCATCCACAATCTGTCATTCTTTCATAATATAGCTCCTGTAAGGATAGTCTCAGTGGAGTTTGCAGCACAGTTTAAGGAATAAAATATTAATTAGAGCAAGAAAGAAAACAAAATATATCTGAGAGTTAGCAGTCAATCTCAACCTACTGTTTGTTTCACTTCATAACTGGGTGTTTACAAGGTTTCAGAGTTAAGGCAGACTATAGATTTTGGTGGGAATTTTGAACTGACTCACCCTTCAGAGAAGGAGCATGAAGAGATTTGGATCCACTGCATTCATTTACTGCCTCTCAGAGTGAAGACTCTTTGGCTGCAATTTCTAGTACATGTGCAACATTTTATAGTCTTCAAAAAGAACTCAAGGAAATGATAAATATATATATGCAGGTACTTTAATTTAAATAGCATTTGTTCACTGTTTCCATGAGACATAAATGCAGCTGACCAGACAGGGATGAAATAGCTCTCCTTATCCTAGAAGGAGTCAAAATTGAGATTACACAAAAAATTGTAGCTCAAAATACACCATATGCTGCTTGTTTAAAAAGGCAAACTATAAATTGTCTTTAGAGGTAACTTCTTATCAAATTGCAATATTCAGGGTCTTCTGCCTTGGTCAATTAGACCTTGATAACACAGAACAGTCTATTATATTTTACAACAGATACTAGATTTTCCATCCACTATTTAAGAACATAGTGCACAAGAACCAGTACCTCATTGACAGGAACTCTGTTCAGTGAGCAAATTTAGTGTTATTTTACATGGCTTATAAAGGGACAAGGAACTCCATCCTCTTTGTCCCTCTCCATACAACTGGAGAAGTCATTAATACAGCAGAAAATTTCCAAAAAGAAGTTCCTCTGTGTGGGGAGAGCTCTTCAGCCTCTGCATAGTGTGAGCTGGAGGATGAAACAACCCAGCCCTTAGTGAACCACAAACATTTTCTTAATAAATAGTCCAGATGATTGTATTCAGCTTTTCAGTCCATGTCATCACTCACACACAAAAAAATTACACTACACCTCTTCCAGTGAAAGTGATTTAAAAATGCCATCAGTACAGTTTCAACTCTGCTAAGAGCAAGAACTACCCACCATTAACCAGTCTTTGGATTGAGTATTTTTTAATTAACAGTAAAATGAAGAAGTAAAGTTTAGGGCCCAAACTGTTCTCATCCCAGAGAGCTTCTGTGCTCTCCACTCTGAGGTAACTAGGCTATTAAATCCTTCAGGCACCCCCAAGGAAGGCACTCAAAAGTGCAGTCATGCATCCGTGTGTTTGGGCATTGTCTTCTAGTTCCTCAATTTCACACTTTGCTACAAGCACACAGCAACAGCAAGTTTCAATTACTCACATCTCAAACACTTACCAGTATTGATGAGCCTGAACTGCAGCAATTCAATCTGCACTTCTGATATGGGGGCAGCATCCTTCTGAATTTCCTAACGCTGGCTGGGTATCATTATTGTGATAATAATTTCTGCATCCTAAAGAGACGTATTAAAGCAGGAATATGGCAACAGCCACATTACTTACTGCAAATCATGTAAGTGAGGTAGCTTTTCCTAGCAAAGAAAAAGCATTTCTTCCTTTAACCTTAGAAGAAATGAAATGCATCCCCTGCTGCCATAAGTAATGACAGAAAGCAATGTTTTAAAATCCTAAGTGGTTGCTCTTTTTATTCATACCCATGGAAATGACACGGTAGCTTGCCATGTGCACAAATGGATTCACATCCAGAAATTGCAAGTAATTCAGTGAAGTTTACTGCAGTACAGTTAACTCCTTCTGGGGGCCTGTCAGTTCTGTTAGCATCACCTCACTGCCTCAGTGGAAGATGGGAATCAGTCCAAGGGATCATCTAAGGAAGCACAGTCGTGTAACGTGGTATTACAGCAACCCCTCAGTTGATACAGCAGCAGCTAACTAGTGTAGACTTCCACCCTGGAGCCATTTCTACACGAATACAGCTCTGAGTTATTACAGCCTGAGTTAAACTCACTCTTATCTCACCCAAAAATAGCTTAGTGACCAGGAAGTCCTAGGTCCATAGCCATAATAGCCATATTCTGTATTTAGTGGCCACCTACTCTCTCCCGTACTCCTCCTTCCTCCAGGAAAACAAAGAAATTATGAAACATGTCTGCTGCTGGAGTTCACTCAACATTTCTCTAATTATCCCTGCTGAGAAACTCATTTTAGAGATGGTTGGGTTTTTTTCCACAGAGAAGGGAAAACAGATTAATTCCTTGGCAACAAAATTCTAGTTAATCAAAAATGTGGCTCTATTCATAGTTAGCTTCTTCATTACAATAAAATATCAGATGTTTACTGCTGAAATTATAGTCTTGATTCAATGCAAAATCAGGTGGCTCTTAGGATTTAATTATAAAAATAAAAATTAGGTTTATTGACTCTGCACGAGTGTTTATCTTGATCTGTGATTCACTGATTACAGAGAGAAATGATTTAACATGAGGCAGGACTTTCTGCAAACAACTGGAGGAACATGTTTATCCCCAGCCCAACAGGCTGTCAATCACCCCAGCAAACCATCCTCGTGTCAGCAGAGAACTGGCTTTGTACCACCTCAGATTCATTCCAGCAATTATGGGAAGGAAAACAAAATTTTCAAGAGCAATGTGGCCTGTGCATAAAGGCCACTCAGGGCACTGCTTGCACTGCCACCAAGGTCACTGCTGAGAGGTTTGCTTTTCAGGATGCACAAGGTTCCATTGTCTCTTTTCCAATATAAATGGCAGCTTTCCATGCCAATACCCATCCCCGGGCCCACTGCATTTTCTTTGGGAACATCTCTCTCCTCTTAAGCTCACAGAATAGGGAGCTTTTGTCTTTTCAGGATGGAATGAACCTGACCCTGCCACCTGAGTCCACCCAAATCTGCTGCTCAAATCAGGACATGACCCTGGGGTTGATTCATGTATTTCATTGCTTAGAACTTGTCTGTCAATGCTACTTTGTGCATACTGTAAATTCTAAAGGAAAAATATTGAACCTTACCTCATAGTGTCTCTCTTTGGTCATGTTTTCAGATGAAATCCAGCTGTTGAGAAGTAAACTAAAACCCAGCAGTGGTGCTGGCTTTTCTGTTCTTCCATGGGTTTGGGGAATGTGGGGGAATGAGGAACAGAGAAATGTATCTTGCTTTCTTTTCTCTCTATAGATAAATACCACCCCAGAATTTACCTTTACTTAATGTAAAGATAATAATTGAAACAGACTAAGAAAGCTATCCTGGCTACGTGCATAAAGGGGATATATTCTTGCTCCTACAAGCTCAAGAGATGGCAAAAAGCTGAGCTTTTAACATACTTAAGAATTTTCACCCTCACTCTCCCAGGTCTCTGTAATTTTGATAAGTAGCACCTTCTTCCCCTCTGGATTTTTTAGTCTACACCATCTTCTAGAATTAAGTAGCTACCTCTGCTCCATCCCAGAAATTCATGTGGAAATCTTCCCTAGTGAGACAGTTGAAGTTCTTCCCTGCACAGGGAGATTTGAACTTCTCTATCCTATGTCCTCAGCATGGCCTTAACCACAGGAGAGTATTCCCAATTCTTCTCCTGAAGTTCTTTTACCTCTAGAGCATAATGGACTTTTTATTAGGACAGAGACAGAAAGACATTGCAATTGAGAAGTGTGGGTATCCCCCTGCCATTCTTTTTTGTGTATTTTGTGTGAAATAATCACTTCTCACAGATGAACATGCTGGGAACAGATTTTAATTCTTTTTCACTCTTCGGCCCAATAAATGTTTACTTATCTATAATGCAGAAAATGTAAAATAATCCCATGTTTGCTTATCTATAATGCAGAAAATTTAAAACAATCCCAGGCATAGCCAGAGGCTGGAAGCTGGAATGGACTTGGCTAGAGGGAAGGGATCTGTATCTAAAGTCTGCAATCAACTGAATCAAGGATTTTAGAAAATCTTTAGAAAAGCCCAGTTCTCAAATAACAAGCACCTTAATTAATGGGAAATCTGTCCTTGTGTGTTTTGTGGTTGTGAACAGCATATCAAAAGAGAGTCCTTACTTCAGCTGATGCTCCTGGATCTGCTGTAACTCAGACAAGTGACAATGCTTGTAAAACCAACAGGTTGTTGTCCCAGCCTAGTGACAAACCTTCCCCCTCAGCCTGGGTGCACATTCACACCACAAAGTTCTCCAAGGAGGAGCTTCCCTTTCCTAAACTAACAACGAGGGGCATCCCTTGCTGGGGAGGATAAATGCTCCCTGGAAAAGGTGCCTCATGACTGTTGATAGGCCATTACACTTCACTTCAGGAGTGCAGCCCGAGTGTCTTCCCGGGCCCCTGTCACTTTAATGGACAATTCTCCATTGTGCCTAAACACCACATGAGTCCCTGCAGGGGGAAAAGGAGCAAACATGGAATTGCAAAAAAAAAAAAGGAGTTGCACATGGAATTTACCTGACTGACAGGCCACGTTCTGGAGTGCAGCCAGGAGGGAATTCACAGCAAAAACCCCAGGTTGTCATAATCTTCACCGGATGCAGAATTTTCCCGTGTTGGATTATCGGGAAGAAAAAAGAAAAAAGGCTCTTTGTTAGAGTGCCACACATTTTCCTGCATTCTCTGAGGGGGAGGAAACAAAACAGAACAAGATAGCTCAGAAATGAATATTCAAATGCATTTAAGTTTCTTTTTTCTTTTCCTTTGTGTCTTCCCAAGAAAATATCCTCAGAGAATTTTAATTTCTGTGAGGCTGCCAAGCAGAGCAAAGTGGATTTTATTTTGATGGGCACACCACAGTGTGTATTTATCATCCTCTGTGCCTTCTTGGAGCATGAGTATTACTGCATTGTACTGTCTATGCCAACAACCTCATCTGGAATATTATAATGCCCAGAGAGCACCCTAAATGTATTTGTGTAGTTATTAGCTGTAATTGCCAGGCTTTCAGCAGGAATACAGTGAAAATGTAATAAATGCAAGTTTCCCTTAATAATTGAGGACTGTAAGTTATTTTCTCATAGAGTTCTTGGTTAATACATATTTGACAACACACTTTTTTCCAATAAAAATATTTCAGAAGAGTGAAACATGGCTTTAATATTAAAAAAAAAAAAGCTACCCTTTAAAACTTAATATGAACAAAATGTGTTATTTCTCTTGACTGCTGCGATATTTTTATCAAAACCTCCATTGCAAGGCTTTAGTAAATGACATTTTACAGTCATTTTAAGTAACTACACTCGTGAATTAATCACAACCCGAAGCTAAGCTTACTTTAACAATAATAATTACAAATAGGTTTTGAAAAATAACATTTGAGATATTTTGTCTACAAAATACTGTTCCGTTATTTTATAAACAGAATCTCTCAGGATGCTTGGGAGTGGTGTACCTTTGAAAAGTCTATAAAACTTAAAGGTCAAGTTAAGTCATTGTTGCTTGCTCTTGTCCTCACTCACCTCTGCCAGCTCTTCCAGTAAAAAGTGCAGCTTGGCTGCCATTAGAATTTAAAGCATTAAGTATTTCACCTTAAATAACACAAAGCTTTGGAAAAATTCTCAGTCCTCTCGTAGGTGAGAATCCCTTTCCAGCAGCAGCCTAAGAGGCTTCCAAGCAGAGTGGATTGGGATTTTAGCTAGAACAACACAGACTAGAATTTATGAGTAAAACCCTCCTGACCATCTTCTGTTTGCAAGAGTGGACACATGTCAGCACTTGCTATGCCAGCAAATGGTACCTTGGTAGATTTATGCAAGAGATTCAGTGAGAAAGTTATAATGAACCTCTGAGCGTATTTAAGGAAAAGCAACTGCCAGAGATTAAGGCAAAGATAATTACTGTTGACATGTTTAATCCCTCTGTGGCAGATGAAATAATTCAGCTTGGTTGCGATGCTACATACAGAATACAGAGGAGTGTTTTAATAGAGATGACATTTGGAACAGGGGATGGCAGGTGCAAGGAAAGTTTATTTCAGATATTATGGGCTTTGGGGTGGATTTACTGCACTCAAGCAGCATTTTTGTAGGGGAAAAAATACAAAGGTTATCTGTGCAGTGCTGAACAACTCTCTCTCCACATGAAAGACGTGGAAAATTAGCTAATAGAAAGAAAGGTCTGTTTTTAACTCAGAATTTTGCTTTTAATTGCACACGGAAGAAGCTCAGAATCCCCTGTTCCCTTTGTGCCATCACAATCCAAGCCATATCCAAGAAGTGAGGAATTTTTATTACCCATTCCACAACGTGAAATCCACTGCACAGACGAGCCTTTCCCATGTACTTCCTACAAGGAACACTCGATCCAGGGCCTGTGGTGCTGAATACCTTTGAAAAGCAGGTTATTCAGTAGGTAATCCTTTCAGCTGGGAGCACGGAAAGCAGGAAAGAGGAATGCAGAGTCCTTGTTCAATGCAACTTAGAGACCATTCCAAGGCACACTCATGTCCCAGAGCTGGTGCCTGTCCTGTAGTTGTCACTGTGGTGCCTGGCAAGGTCACCCCTCCTGTGGATGGGATGATCCAAAAGCAGGATGAAGAGAGTTGGTGTGAAGCAAATGAGCTGTCAGAAGTTAGAGCAAGGGAGAGCAAGAAGCACCTCAGGATTACAAGTTAGAAAGGCAGAGCGGGACAGGAGGTTTAAAGCAAGACATGGGAAGGGCCAACGCAAAGAAACTGCTTTCAAGTATAATAGAGCACAAAAGTTCAGGGAAAGGAGAATTCCAGGGAAAGGAGAAAAACCTTCAAATGGAAAATACTATTAAAGTTCTCAAACTAAATCCATTCCTGATGTAAATCCTCTGAAACCATTAGTTTACAGTAGAGGAAAATATCTTGATGTGAAGGCAACATTCTTCCGACTCGATGAGTTACACCAAACAATTCCACATGGGAATATTGAGGATCTGTGCAGTTGAACCAGAGGAGAGAAGTCTGTGCAATGTCAGTGTAGTCTGTTTTGTTAATCCCACAATGCAAAGTATTCTGCTGTTGACATGCCATGTAAAATTACATGTGTCTTTTCTCAGCTAAAGCACTGAGGGGGGGGAAGGAATTTGTGTAAGAATCTGTGTTTTGAACAAACATTAACTTATGAATGTGCAGTAGGAATCCTTCTGAATAAGAATTTAGGTGCTGCTTGTTGACAAGAACCTAATGAAATCAGGTCTTATTAAAAAATCCACACTAGATTTCACTGCAAATACATGACAGAATAAATACAAAATAAATGAAGCATTTTCAGTAGCACAATCGCTTAGGGAAATAAGATCTTCCGAAGGTTCCTGCAAATAACAATATAATAATAAGCTTTTTTTTTTTTTTTAACAGAAAATATTTGGGTAGGGAATTAACTTCTTTGCATAGTCATTCCAAGTTTTTGGTTGAACAGTAATATTAAATACAACCTAATACTATCATATCCAACAATAACCTCTGTGATAGCACAACAGAGCTTGTGACATTACTTATAATAACACTGCCAGGTGCCACCAAAGTAGCCCTAAAAAGGTACCTCTTTTCAATAGATCCCAGCTGAGAGTGAAAATTGCAGCCCCTCCCAACTGCTTGGTTCATGCACAAGCACTATTGACACTTCTCATCTCTTCGACTTTTATCCCCTCCTCATCTTTCTCATCCTCTCTGAGCATTTATCTTCTCATCTTCCTTTCAATCATCAGCAAAAGGCAGTGCTGGGAGAATATCTAACACAAAGAATCAGTACTGATGGGCACTGACACTTGCAGTGTAGATCCCTGTAAGAGCAACGTGCACAGGATCTGCAGGTCCTGTAGAAATGCTGTTGTTTTCCTTATATACACAGATATATTTATATAAAATGTGGGTTCTGTCCCTGTTATAACGATTTTTTTTTTCAGGAATAGAATTGACCCCGTATTTTATGTGGACAGTGAACTTCAGAGAGCTGGGGGGAAAGCACACAAAGTAATAAAAAAATAAAAATAAATAAATAAAAATCTAATCCTCTAGTTCAAGGACATGAAGCAAGCAGGACTTTGCTCCCACTTACTTACCCTTTCCGTTTGGATCAGGAAATAACTCTGTGGAACACTTGCCTGTTTCTTTTAGGCAAGCAGTATTCTTTGAATTTCTCAAAGATATTGAGTTATTTAAATGGCCACTAGTCTCAACTCTTAGTAGTGATAGGTCATCTCTGAAATGTTGGAACAACAAAATCTACTGTACACTAAAATATACCTGTGAAATGTTTGACTACAAACAGTAGAATGGATCTGAAATAGAAGCATGCTCTTCACTGAGTACTCTAAACTTTTAGCTCTGCATGCTTAGCATCAGTGCTGTTTGATCTTGAATAAGCACACATTTCTGGGCTCTTATCTCCTTTTCCTAATAATTCATCTTAGCAGAAAAAATATACCTGCAGAAGTGAAGCACCTAAACACTGTATCTCTATTTCTCTTTGTACCATGCTATTAATATTCTCACAGTGCGGTTTCTGGTGCGTGCATAAAGTTTTAATTAGCATTCCCTGAAATTAGCATGCCTGAAAAAGGCATTTGTTTGCTTAGAAATCCAGGTTTCCATAATGTTTTGGTTTTGTTTCCTTCCCAGCCTTCACCTCAGAGCTTGACCAGCTGATTTAATTTGCCTAATTTTAAAAGATAATGTAACAACTGAAAGCCAATAAACTCCAGTTAAATTGAATCAGCTCTTTCAATAGTATGCCTTAATATGATTTAATTTAATGCAGACTAACGACTACAAAATTAGGGAAGGCTGGAGTAAAGCACTCCACAGGGCCCTCTGGAGCAGGCACTGCCACCTCCCGCCCCCGTGCCCTGCACCGAGCGCTGCTCCCGCACCCACATTTGGGGCTGCCAGGGATTTGTGCCCCCCTGGTTCTCCCACCACCCGAGTTCCCAGGCTGGCACGTGGCAGCAGTGATTCCTCTGGACACCTGCATGCAGCTAAGGCTGGGTATGGCTGCTGTGGAGCTGATCTCACTGACCCCTGGGTCCCAGAGAAGCTGTGGATGCTCCATCCCTGCAAGTGCCCAGGGCCGGGTGGGAAGGGGCTTTGAGCACCCTGGGATAGTGAGAGGTGTTGGAACTGGTTGCTCTTTAACTTCCAACCAAAACCTTCCAACCCAAACCACTCTCTGCAGAGATATCAGATGCCACAAAATACAGGAGGTTGCTTTCAGACATTGTTTTTTTGATCTGCCACTTGTCATTTATTTGCCATCATTTCCCTACCGCATATATTTAATCTTTGAAAGGCTTGGCCCGTTCGTTTGGGTTTTGTTTTGGTTTGGTTTTGTTTTCAATCATTTAAAAGCCATTTAGTGCTGTACAAAATTACACATGTCGTTTTGCTGGGTAAATAATGTGATGTGAACACAGCCTGCAAGCACATCTCATCTCTGTGAGGAGCAGCAGCCCATCTTGAGACAGAGAGGAGTAAAAGAAGTGTGACCTCTAGTGAACCCAAATGCTTACACCACTTCTGCAAGAGGCAGAGCCTGAAGTGAGCTGCATGCTCTGCAAAACTTTAGTCATAGCTCTGATATTAAGATATATTTTTGTTGCAATGTAACCCAGAACAAAGAAACAAGGACAGGAAAAGGATAAATATTATAATCCACATTTCTGCAGAATTTGGAAGTGACTGGAGAGATTAACATGACAGAAGCATCTGAATAAGGAAAAAGCTTTGGTTTCTGATTACTACATTGTATTTCTGAAACTACTCTGCCTTCATTTTTATTGAATATAATAATTTCATTATCTGTACTTAATATATAGCAAGTATTTAACTCCATCTACTGAGAGACTTCTGAGGTATTTTGGGGCGTGTTTATATCATGAGTACTGCTGTTCTCCTTGATACTCATCAGACATTAGAATTAAGGTATACTAAAAAAGGGTGTCTGTTGCCTTTACAATTGACTTGAATAGAAGAAACATTCAAAGAAAACATGACAATTGAAAGAGATGTATACAACAAACAGGATTCCATCTCTACAATGGAATTGGATGCTGAAATGGAGGCACTTCCCTACAAATTCTTTATGTATTTTAGCTTTATGTGAGCCATTAATTACAATTCCTCCTGAGAGAAGCACAGCATCACATCCGTGAAGCCCACGAGCACAAGATGCTGAACTTTGCTGCCTTGTGATCACACTAAAACCAATCTGTTACTGACAATGTGTTCATACAAGAAATACAACTTGGAGCAGAGCATGCAAAGCAAACCACATTAATATTTCCTTTACCACAGCTCATGCTGTTACTGGAAGAGGAAAATGTCTATGGGCAGATGAGGAGGGGTGCTTAACTAGAACACAAGCACCAGAAGCACTTCATTTTACATATTTTTCACGTATTTACCACCTTATCATCCATTTGATTTGGCCAGACCACTAGGATATGTCAAACATTCTCTTTAATCCACACGACGATGCTTTAAGAAACTCCTCAGCTGAACCAGCAGAGATTTTTGGTTTGGTTTTGTTTTCATTGCTCTCCAATCCATCCTCGGAGGATCTATTAAACATCAGGTGCTGTCTTGATTCAGCACAATACTTGAAAACAGCAAACATCCCACACAAGGAGCACCACAAAAAAGCCTTCAAGGTTATACATTAAAGGACCTGTTATTAACTGGCTGCTGGTGCCTTCAGTTGCCATGTCAGGGCCACATAACTTTTAATCCTCGTGCTTTTTTCTGTAAGAGTTATCTAGAAGAAAACATAATCCTTGTTTCTTTTGCCAGAGCTTCGGAGAGCAACTTGAGCAAGAGCAAAGGAAGATATAAATACAATATAAATAGGTTTAAATTGGTGGCTGCAACTGAGTTGGTTGACTGGTCCATGTAAATCCACAAAGAGGCACACAAGGTAGTAACAGAAAAGTTATTTCAATGACTGTAATAATGTTAGCAGGTCTTTTAACCTCTGCTTTAAAATGTCTGATACTGTCCAAATGGGCAGCTTGGAAGGCTAACTTGGAGACCAGGAAAGAGCTCCCTTGAACAAAGGTCACAAGAGATGGTGTTTGAACAGAGATAATGGCTTCTTGATTAGGGGATAAAGGTAATTTTTAAAGCTCAGCATAAATGAAATAAGTAATCAGGTGACAGCTTGAATGTAAAAGCCTGTTTTTTTTTTTCCCAGTTTGATTTTTTGAAACACATGAATGCGTTTTCTCCTCATTTAAGTAACTCTAATTCTATATGGAATGCATGTGATCACCCCTGGGGAGCAAAAAAACCCAGATAAAACACACGCTATTTTTTTAGTATTTATAATTGCACTTCTGGTGAATCACACACCATTTCTAAGTTACCAGGGCACACAATAATCACCTTCTAGTGCAGCTTTTACATGAGGAAACCAATACACGGTAATTGTATCAAAGCACAAACTAGGAAAACGAGCAAATACCCACCCAAACCCCACACCTTTCTGCGAGAGAACAGCCCTTGGCTGCTGCATGGCTGGTGATGCCCAGGTCGCTTGGGGTCCTTTTTTTCTGCTTGTTTCTACAAGCTTTCAGACATTCCGTTCAGCAAGCGATACAGCGGCATTAAAAAGTTTTGTCTTTATGCAATACCAGCCCTGCCCGAGGCGAGGTGGGTTTGATCCCAAACGCCCGCCCGCAGAGCAGGGGTGTTGTAACCTACCCTGGGATAAGCCAGGGGCGACCTTATCACTCTCCGCAGGTCCCAGACAGGAGGCTGTAGCCAGGTGGGGGTCGGCAAACAAGTGACAGGAGGAGAGGGGACAGTCCTGGGCTGTGCCAGGCGGGGTTTAGGTTGGATATTAGGAGGAATTTCTTCACAGACTTTGGAATGGGGCTGCTCGGGGACGTGCTGGAGTCACCGTCCCTGAGGGGCTTAAAGAAAGACTGGACTCGGTGCCCTGGTCTCGTTGACAGGGTGGTGACCGGTCACAGGTTGGACTCGATGATCTTGGAGGTCTTTTCCAACCCAGCTGATCCTGCGATTCTGCGATAAGCGGCACCGGACCTTATCTGGGGGACATTAATGCCCCTTGTCCAGAATCGATCACAAGCCCACTGCGAGCCCCGGGGTCGCTCATCTTTTCACCTTTTTCCTTTTCTTTTCTCCTCTTTTCCTAAGAGAGGAGCACGAGTGGCGGGGAGAGGTCGCGCCAGCCGGTTTCCAGCTCTGGCCGCAGCTGCGGAGCTCAGCCGGGAGCCCCCGGTCCGGGGCGCGGACACAATCGATGTGTGCGGTGTGTTTCAAACAAGCAAACGAACAAACAAACGCGATTTTCTCGGCGTGTTTCAAACAAACCCCCACGATTCCCGGTGTGTTTCGGGGAGCGCGGGGGCCGCGGGCGGGTCCCCGTGAGGGGAGCGCGGGGCGCGCGAGGCCGGCGGGGGAGGCGCGAG
>WEIV01010809.1:13661-43059 GCA_013390005.1 Calyptomena viridis | reverse complement strand
TCGGTCCCGGGCGCCTTCCCGCGGTGGGCGAGCAGCCGAGCCCCGCGGGCCGTGACAGCGCCGGTGCCCGGGCGATCGCGCGTAGGAACCGCGGGACGGCAGGAACGGGAGCGCGCTTTACCTCTGCTTTAATTCCTGCCACTGGCGAAAGCTGCTACAGCTTCACCTCTGACGGCCTTTATCCACCGAGTCCCTAAGGAGCCCCACTTCTTCCTGGCTCCTGTTTTTCCCTTATTGAAAGGTGTGTGGAGGACCAGGTCGGCGTGCCTGTCTCCAGCATCCCGCGGTGCTGTGACAGGGAAGCTGCCATTGGAAGAGGGTCCCGCTGGGCTGAGCCCGCTTCCCTTGGCGCTTCCAGGCTTGCGAGGCTGCCTGGAGAGCCGGGAAGCTCCCTGGGAGGGGCTCCAGGAGCGCGGCAGCCCCCGATGTCCCGCTGGATTCATTCCTTGGAGAGCTCCAAGGAGCGCACCGCGCATGCGCCAATATCCGGCGCCAAAAGGAGCGGGGCTGCAGCAGGGAAACTCCGGGGAAGGGGATCCTTCACTTTCCCTCCTCTCTGCCTCTATTCTCTGCTCTCTCTCGCTTCTCGGCGAGCGCTGCGGTCATATTCCACCCCTTCCTCCGTGCTGAAGTTTGTTGGGAGCTTGTTAAAGTCCGTTTTCAAAGTTAAGAGCCAACACTTCCATGACTGAATAGTGGGACGGTCGCTGGAGTTAAGGCGATAAAGGGTCAGAGTTCCCTGACGTGCGGGCTGGTGTCTCTGCAGCCCGACGGGAATTCATAAACTCCCGGGTGGGGAAAAGGTGTTTCGGCACTGCCTTTAGTTGTGATTGTATTTCTCCCAAAGGGAAAGAACAGGAAAATTGAGAAACAGCTACCAAGAGCACAGAAATGGTTTTAGGGAAGAAGCTCTTTGGTTCAGAGTACAACGAACTCTTGACTCGGAGCTACTGAGAAACCACAACGGGTCTCTAACTCCCTTTGACTGCTATTGATAAATGGATTATTGGTTTTTAATCTCATCTTTTGTTCTTTTTCTTGGCTTGTAGGAAAATGAGCCTTCTGAGCCAAGCAGAAATGTGCTGAAAACCCCTTTGAAACAAGCAGCTACCTCACAGCTGGTACTGACTGAGAGACAGTCTGACTGTCAACCTCTGACCACACCCCCAAAACCTAAGGAAACCCCTCCAGCAGATCCATGGACACCTACTTCCAACCTGAAAATGCTGATTAGTGCAGCCAGTCCTGAGATTAGGAACAGAGAACAGAGAAAGCAACTGTCAAACAGTTCAAGTGAGGTCCTACAGGCAAAACACTGTTTGCAGGTATGTTGTAAAGCTGTCTTTATTTACTATTATTATTAATTTTTTCCTGTTTTATTTGCTTTTTTACTATTTATTTACTCTTTAAGTATACATAAGTAATAAACAGCCAAAGGCTGTTTATTCAGCATAAAAAGTTATACATTAACATTACACTTTTTAAGTTTTGATTTTGGAGCATTTACCAAATATAAGTAGGGATATTGACTAGTTCCATACATTAGGTTATAATAATACACCAGGCAATAAAACCTGCTGGTTTTATTTCACAGCTGCTGAGGACAAAGGGAGAACACTGGGCCTTTGATACTGCTCACAACAAAGCTGTTCAATATCTGTGTTTGCATATTGTCAGAAATCTCCACTTCTCTTTTTCTTGTTCCCATGTAGGAGCACTTACTGGGAGATGAATATGAAAAATCTCAGCCAAGTCGCAAAGAGAAAAGTCTGGGATTGCTGTGTCATAAATTCTTAGCTCGATACCCTGATTACCCCAGTGCTGCACAGAAAAGTTACATTTGCCTTGATGAAGTCACTGAAGAACTACGTAAGTTGCTGCACATGATGTTAAAGATTCTTTCATGCAGATGTGCCAATAACCTGCCTTTTTCTGTCAGTGGGTTTTTGCTCCATAAAATTTTGAATGCTTGCTGTGTTCTCTCAAACTTACTGAAATCCAGTTTAAACTCCTCGCTCTTGAAGGAATTCTTTTAAAAAGCTAAAGTTTCTTCAGTGATCTGAACTGAGAAACTCTGAATTCTGTTTCACATTAAACATTTCAATTATTGCTGATATCACCAATAACCAGATTTAGAGATCTTGGCTAAGGTTAGTGGTTGGATTTTTGCAGCAGGAACTCACATTTCTCAAACTGAACCCACAACTTGCTGTCCAATCATGACATCAAAGCAAGAAACTACTTTCTGCCTTGGATAATTTGCCTTTCTCATTTTGTAGCTCTTGTCTTTATATTGCACCAATGATCTGCAGAGAGTCTGATTTGTTAACATCAAGCTGAAGCTTTTTTTTAATCAAAAATCTAAGGAGTTACGGTATTCTACAGATTATACACTGATAGCAGTTATAAAAATTTTAAAGCAGCATGATTTATATTTTTTAATACTTTGCACAAAAGAACATCTCTTTTAGAAAATGCCAAGAATTTAACAGACAAGAGAGAAAAGGGCAGTGTGTTAACGGAATAACATATAAAAGGAAGTTAAAAAGCCTGAGTTTCCAAGGTTATTTAAGGAGACAATCTAAAATCGATGTGATGAATAATTAAAAATGCTCTGTGGTTTTTTTAAAGCTGGATTAAAACCCATCTAATGGCTCTTCTGGCAACAGTAAGTTTTCTTTCTTAAGGAATGCTGTAAACCAAGTATAACAGGGGAACACCAAGTCCCTCCCTACCCGAAGCAAGAACTGCTTCCCTTGCTGGCGAGACCTACGAGGGCTGTTTTCAGAACCTTTTGTGACCAGGAAAAAGCGGTTTAGAAGTGTGTTAAAAGCAGAGGAGGAAGGACAGGAATCTGTGCAGCAGCTGAATGCACGAGTCCCCATGTTTTGTGTAGCAGAGGTGCCATGTCCCTGTGTTTCTTTCCCAGATGTGGAACGCAGGCGCATCTACGACATCGTGAACGTGCTGGAGAGCCTGCACATGGTGAGCCGCCTCGCCAGGAACAGATACGTGTGGCACGGGAGGCACAACCTCCCCCAGACCCTGCAGGCTTTGAAAAAGGTTGGAGAGGAGAACAAATACATCCAGCAAATTCAGATGATCAAGAAAAGAGAGTATGAGCATGAATTTGATGCTGACGGTGAAAGAAATGAAGAAATGGCAAGTGCTTTTGGCTCAAGTGAGCAGTCAGAAATGTCTTTTGTCGAGCTCCCAGGAGTGGAATTTCGTGCTGGTAATAATTCTCTATAATGCCAAGAATAATATGTGCTTGTAATGATAAATATCTGTGAACTTGGACAAAATGTTTATTGGCCTTTTCTTTCTGAGATGGTGCTGCCCCAAAGGCACCACAACTGTTTGTGGTGAGGAAAAGTGCTCTGCACTCTTTCACTTGTCCTAGTCATTCAATACTTGCACGTGGAGTTTGTTTCCACAGTGCATGAAAAAGGGACCATCAGGTGAAATGACCATAAAATACCAACATACAATGCCCAAATATACCACGTATATCAAATATACCAACATACAAGCAATTACCATCAAATTGTTATAAAGCCAGAAGTTATCACTGGATGCTATAGAAGCTAAAAGCATAAATGACTCAACTTATTTTCTTAATTTAGGTTTGAGTCATGGAAGAAATGTAAATTAAGGGTTAAGCATCTTTAAGTGTACAAGCTGTCAGACAGCAGGAAATGTGTATGTGGGATACATCACACTCTCTTCTCTGTAGTTAGACTTGGTATCACCCAGTTACTTGATTCCTCTCATGTAGAAATATGATTCTGGAGTCTACATCAGTCCTGCCTAAGTCTTTGTGGTGTTCTTATTAAGAAACTTATTATTGTTGTTGTTATTATTGACAAATTTCTTCAGTGTTTTAGAAATATTTGTAGCTGGTGTGTCACTTTAATCCTTTCTCCTTTCTGCTACAGCATCAGTGAATGGCAGGAAATACAAGTCCTTACGAGTAATGAGTCAGAAATTTGTGATGCTGTTTCTTGTATCAACACCTCAAATAGTGAGCCTTGAAGTTGCTGCTAAAATCTTGATTGGAGAAGACCAGTTAGAAGACTTAGATAAAAGCAAGTTTAAAAGTAAGTACAATATCGAGTGTGAACTAAATTAATTATTAATGATTCCATCTTATTTTCCCTGCCATTAACATATTTGAGCCTCCAAAAACTCATTAAGCACCAGTCCATTAAATCCTCACCACAGAGTTTCTCATTGGTAACAATTTCTCTTTTCTCCACCAGCCTGTCCAAGTTTTCAGCATCATCTCCCCAAAGATGGCCCAGAGTCATTCTGGTCATATAACAAACTTGGTGGAAATCTAAAGAGATTCTGTAAAAGTCCTGCTAGTAACTTAAATGTCAGAGGAAGTGAAACCAAAGGCTCTAAATGCCAATTATTTCTTCACTTTTTTACCCTGCTCTCAGTTCCCTGCACGCTTCCTCTCCATTCAAATGAAAAGGTACTTCTAGGTCTGTCTGAAGGTGTATAGTAAATAAAAATGTGCCTGCTTTTGAGGGATCAAGAACTAATTGTGGGTTTCATTGAAAACTAGGCCCTTCCTTGATTCTCAGAATACTTTGCTGCTTTTGTTTTTTTTTTTTTTTTTTTTGGTGGAATTATATTTATGCCAAAACTGATCCTTGTTGGTTTCAGTTCATAATTTCCTTTCCACTGTCTCATGGCAACACGCAGAGAGGGTGGGATGTTGGTCAGTAGGGATTTTTGTTTGTTTTCTTTCTTCTTCCATAGAGCCTGTTTGACAATAAAAGCATTTCCAGGGCATTCCTGTGGTCCAGGTGTCACATGTTTTTACCATGCTCTTGATTATGAAGCACAGCCCCAAGTTCAAAGATTTGCTGGACTTTAAATTTTCACTTTGCTCCAGAACTCACTTGTAATTTGACTTTTGCCTAAAGCTTTTCCCTAATGGCTTGACCTAAAGGCAGTGAAGAACATGCAGGATGATTGCCCTGTTGGATTTTAGTCTCTCTTCCCTCCAGTTCCCATGTTTGCCATTGCATGTGTGCACCTGCCTTTTACTGTACTTATTTTTACTACAGGATTTGTATAGGTTTGATCATTGCACAGAAACTACCTTGTCTGGGAAATGTGTTTTTTCCCTCTGTTTAACATAACAGACTTTGCAGTATTTTGTTTTCTAGATCTGTATCTATGTTGTTCTCTTTCACATGTAAACTTTGTATCACAATATGTTATTTCATTGTATAAATAAATACCTGTTCCACAAAATTGTTCTTACAAAAAATTATAAAGTTTTTTCCTTCTAGCTGCCAAAAGGCTGTTAAACCATTTTTAATCTGATCCAGGCCAACTTATTAATTGGTTAATCGAATTGCTATACTTTACATTTTTTTTTTTTTTATTTCAGCCAAAATTAGGAGACTTTATGACATAGCAAATGTTCTCAGCAGCCTTAAGCTTATCAAGAAAGTTCACGTTACAGAGGAGAGAGGTAGAAAACCAGCATTCAAGTGGACAGGACCTGAGGTCTTGCCAAATATTCAGGGTAGGTGGATGTGTAGTTTCCTTTTGTTCTGCTGATGATTTTTGATTGGTTCTTTGTGTCCTCTACTAAAATTTGTTTGACTAAAAGACAAAATAACTAAGCAGAAAGTCTTTTACTAGTCATATCACTGTCCTTAGTCCTTGACAGCACAGCACACCAGTATCTATTTCCACATAGTGGATGTTTTTAGGCTCTTGGGTTTCCATGTTTGCTGCTGCTGGTACTTCAGTAATTATAAGCCAGCCTCAAATAACTGCTTTTAATTGCTGACTCTGCATATTATGTGTATTTTGTCCTTTTTTTTTTCTGCTTTTTAGATACAAAACTTGAAGCAACTTCTACAACCTGTTCCCCACCTATCTCAGAATCCACCCCTTCCAAAGAGCACTGCTCAAAAAACCTTTTTCCTTCAAAAGGAAAGCAAAACTTCACTCGGCATTCTTCTCTAATAAAATTAGTTAAGAGTATAGAAAATGACAGGAGAAAGATCCAGTCTGCTCCAACCAGCCCAGTTAAAATAAGTACAAGTACGTCTCTTTTTCTGAGTTTGTTTTTAAGTCAGATACAGTCTTGCTTTAAATAGTTTTTATATGTATAAAAAAATTTGGGGCTTGATTTGTTGTGGAAACTCTGCTTTGGGCTATACTATCTAAGTGGTTCTGTGTTCCAGAAAATTACCTGTCAATGTTCATGTTCTTGTTACGGATCATCTTTGGGGGCTTTAAAATTTGTTTGACATGAACTGACGTCCAATTGATCAAATCAAGTCTGGGCTGCAGTTTGAGGATAATAAGTCTTAGTGCCTTGTCATTAAACGTGTTTGCTACATCAAATAAAGCAGGCAGCTCAAATTAGAGTTAAATTTTAACTCCTACATTTGCTGCACTAACAGTTTTGATTTGTTTTCCTCCTCCAACCAGGCACTCAGCAAAGTTTACCCGTTTTCCCAGGTACAATAGCTCAGCTTCCAGCAATCTCTAAACAGCAGCTGGAAGGACAATCCAAGTAAGTTTGCACAAGTATTAAGGTGAGAGGCTCAGTGTGGGTGGGGCAATAGCCTGCACAAACCACTAACCCTTGGTCACTGATTTTCTGAGAAGTACAAGTTTGTGTGAAGTCTTTGCATTACAAAAAATAACTTGTGGGTGCGTCGGTTTCTGCGCGAAGGAACTAAAACACGTTTGGGCTTTGTGTCTGTCTGTTCTTTGTGTTGAAGGCCAGCAGAAGAGATGCCACTGAAATGTGCCCTGTCCTCCCCTGAGGCAGTCCCCAAGCCTGAAGCCCCTCAGCAGCCCCTGGGGGCCTGCCCTGCCAGCCACAGCTCAGTGTCACCAGTCATCCTACCTCACCCTCACTCGGGGGTTTCCTATGCAATATACCTGCACCCTTCCCAAGCCCACACTGTGACAACCTACAGCCCAGGCTTCATGTTGCAGCCTCTGCCATGTGCTAATGCAACTGGAATTAAGAGCAGTCATTTGCAAGTGTTAAATAAAATCAGCACTGAGGACGGGGACAATCAGATCGCTGTGGCTGAGCCAACAAAGTCCTTGGCAGCTGAAGAAAGACCAGAGATGAAATCAGAAACTCCATCACAGCGGTGCCTGAAAAGATCACAAGCATTACAAGAGAATAATTTAATTAAGAAGCGTAGAAGTGATGAGGAAAGCCTTGATATTTCTTCGGTAAGTTAAATTAGTTTTAAAATGCCATTTTGGAGCTTAATGATGTTGCCACCTACTCATTCTCAAAGTGATTCAGGAGCCTGCCAGTGCATGTAGGTGTTTTAAATAACATTACCCTTGAAGAGATGATGGTCATTTGTTGTGCTTGCTGATTTTTTGCCTCTAAGAAGATGCGTCAAAGTGTACAGATGTTAAAATAACTCCCCGAACATGTCAAGACCTACCTATTTATACTTGATTCTGGAGTAGGTCAGGTCAAGAGTGGGGTTGGAAGATGATCTTTAAGGTCCCTTTCAACCCAAACCATTCTAGGATTCTATGATCTTGCTGGCATCCATTCTCGGTTTTAGAGGTGTTAGGAGAGAAAGTGGACACATACAAGTCACTGGACAGGGAACATCCCAAAATCCAGATACCTTCTAAATATTTCCACCCAGTGTTGGGTTGTCGTAGGCATAATAAAACAGCACATGAAGAGAATAAAAGGTTCAGATGGAGAGATTGGGGCTGGATTGTTTTCTGCTCCTCAGTTGCTGAATATTTTAGCGTCTCTGTAAATTATAACCCTGCTGTAACAAACATGTCAAACATCCACCAGCTGTGAAGGAGAAAGAAGGGATAACATGGACTTGGTTATCTTAGTACCCAGAAAATTTTACAGCACAAACTTGGCATCAGGAGAAAGGAGAAAGCTTGCTTTCCAGTTCATAAAAATGTATAAATATCATTGTAGGGTTGCAATTGAGAATGTTAAGCCTTCAATGTCTGCCTTTCTTTTTCTTTCAACATCTTTCTTTTTTGTACAAAAAAAGTATGTACTTTTTTTTTTTAAAGGGAGAATCCACTAAAAATGAAAAACCACCTTCCAACAGCTCACAAATGAATCATGAAATGGACAATGTTCAGGAAGAAAAACAGAATGAAGCTGAAACATTAGATCAAAACACGGCAAGTTGCTGTGACCAGTGTAAAAAAGAAAATCTCTCAGAAGATGAGGATAAAATCAAAACTAAACAAGACATACCTGTAGCATTTGCCATCCCTGCTCCTGAGGTAAGCTTTGTCAGACACCACCTTGGGAAAAACCAAAAAACCCAAGACTATAATGAACTACATGTATATAGATTGTCTTTGGTTGGATTCTTTTTAGTGTGGTTTTAAAACCTTATTTTGTAGGAATGTAGGACTTTGGGTTCTGCATTAGCACACAAACAAGAGGACACAAAGTGGCTCTCAGGCTTTGATTGCAATGAAGATCACACACTGAGGGGAATGTTGTGATCCCTCACCTCCTCAGTCCTTTGCATATATTTACTGTCAAATACTTGGAAACAGAATCCCACAAAACTTTTCATCAGTAAAATTCAGTATTCTGACTTAACTGCTGTGGAGAACCTGAATAAAGAACAGCTCTGCTGGCAAACCAGAGCGTTGTAAATGCAAAAGGTTTGTCTTCCAATGTTTGTTTTGTGAAAAACACTATCCAAGAATGAAGTCCAGTAATTTCTTCTGGAAAAAAACCTATTTGGTATCAAGACTTCCCTTTCTTCTAATCTAATTGCACTGTGTTAATCCCAGATGGATCTGCAGTTCCTCACTGAGGATATCAGCTGGAAATGGAGCCAGCTGACTTGTGTGGTGTCCTTGAGTCAGTTGTGCCTCATTTCACACTGGGAATATGGGATCCTGGGGACGTGGAGGATGAAGAGTAAGAACAGGACAAGGGGGATGCAGCTTTGGAGAAAACATTTGGGCTTTGTTTCTATGTTGGAGCTAAAGGTGTGTTGTCTTTTTCTCCCTCAGACTTTTTTCCCCTCTGGTTATCTCATTCCTCTGACTCACTGCACCCATGGCAACAAGGCAGACTGCTCCAGTAAAGAGAAAGCTGGGATGTGCTCCCTACAGCACCCTACCTACAGCTCACCCATTACTGGTGAGTTTGCAATGAAACAGGTGTGGAGTTGTCTGGTTTATGGGATTGGGGGCCATTGGTCCTACCGAGGTAAAGAAATCACAGCACAATGTCCTTAATCCCACCAACACTGGTGTTTGTGTTTCAGGTGTCATTCCAATGACAGCCTCAGAACTGAAAACAGTTAACATTCCTGCTTTTCATATCACTCCCTTGAATATAATGGTGTCACCAAATTCCATAGCTGCTGCACCTGTACTGAGCAACTCCTGTCTCAATTCAAGCAATACCAGTTCAGTCCAAAATCCCAGTTCTTCAGCTCTGAACTTTATGCTGCAACACATAGGACTAATACCTGCTGGTGTGCAAGTTCCTGCAAACCCTGTTCTCCAGCATGTGCCAGTCTCTTCCCAACCAGAAAACATCAGCCATAGCTCAGGAAACACAAATGTGCAAGAAGGGAAGGTAAGTAAAAATATATTGCACCTTGGCTGTGGTGGGTTGAGTGGGAAGTACAAAGCAGCAACTCCTTTACAGCAGGTAAAATTCTTAAATAAACATTTTTGTTTTGATCTCCAGAAAGCAGCAGTGCCCAAAAAGAGCTAGCAGTGAAGGCCAGCCTAAGGTCAATAGAACTGAGAGGTTAGCAAGGAAGATAAGTAACTTTATTTTGTTCTGGAAGTGGAGCCAGCTGGAAGGTGCCAAGATGTGAAGAGTCAACTGTTTTGGAGGGGGATTTTGCATGGATCTGGGATTATTGTCCATTTGTTACCTTATCTTTCCTTCTTGTTAATTCCCTAATCTACTCAAGTTCTGGTGTTTAATAGTACCTTTTTTTTTTTCTAAATAGGATAAGTTTGTAGAGGATTTTAAAAGAGTACTTTTTTCCCACAGGGAGATTCTCAGTGTATTTTGTGTACTACTGTATTGCCAAATATCTCATTGTATTAAAAAGAGTTAGGAGAGGATTAGAGAAACCATACATTGATTTCTTTTTATTTACATCTATATCAAGAAATACAGGTATATCCTTAGTAAAAAATTTATCCTTAGTAAAAAATTTATCCTTAGTAAAAAATTTATCCTTAGTAAAAAATTGTTAGGCTTTTAAATTTCAGGGGGAGGGAAAAAAACGGTTGCTAACATCCTGCAGAAACCTAGATCTAAAATTCCTTTATTTTCCCTCTTAAATGAAAGTACCTTTGTCTCTTCCCTTCAGCCTTGTGCTCCAAAGGAACCTCAAGAGCCTCAGACAGTTACAGAAAACTTTTTCCGCACACCAGGAGGGCCAAACTCTGGATCTTCACTCTCCTCACACTCAGATGGGACCGAGAGAATCTCTCAAGGAACTCTGTATATTCCTCAACGAAAACTTGAAGTTTCAGAAGACTAATGTTGGAATATGGAATTGCTGAATGTGTTAACAGGCAGAATTCCTGGTGACACACTGCACACGTCTGGCATTGGATGATGGACAATGGTTTGGACGTGTCTTGGCAAAGCCTCAATGCTGGAATAGCCTTAATTAATGCTTTAGGAATAAAACTGACTCTTAATGAGCAAGTCTAGGAATTTGTCTAATGAATTTTTCCAAAAGGCTTACCTGAAGTATTATAACAACAGAGTTATGTATCTAATGGGGGTTTTTTTTGTGTGTGTGTTGATTTTATTCTATGCAAAGTAAGCTGAAATTGTCTTTGTACAGAAAGGTACAGTCTATCAGAACATATTTTGCACCAAAAAAAAAGTAGTACTGTGAGTGTGTACATATTTTATGTCTTAACAAAAAGGGCCATAGTTAAAATGTTTTGCTTTTATGTTTAATAATGCTCTTTTTTAAAGTTACTAAAAAAACAAAAAACCCCAACAAAATTTCTTAATCAATTTTTATATAAGTTAAGAATTATTTATACTGTATTTTTAAATCAATTTGTTCAGATTAAACTTGCATCAAACACTGCATTGACTTCTTCTGTTTGATTAAATTAGATTACCTAAGTTAAGTAATACCTTGTATATTCACTGGCATCTCTTCATTCTTTTGCTGTCACACAGGGTTATCTGTGTTCTGAAGGAAGGGGAAAGTGGTATTTCAGCAAAAAGGGATTTAAGTAACCTGATGTAACTTCTGGACTCTCATCACTAGATATTACAGCTCCTAAAAAAACAATTAGAGGAAAACATAGTTATGAAATAAGGGATTCTGAGTATCTTTGTTACCCTGGAGCATTCTGGAAAGTGTCCAAAGGTCATAGAAATTTCAAAGAGGTGAAGTCAAACCAACAGAATTTAAATACACACAAAGAGCCTCTTCTACACTGAGGGAAGAAAGATGAAGACTCCTCAGTCACACTCAGATAACAATAACTAACAAATTAAAGAAAAATCGAGGTGAAATGTGCCTGGCAGACCAGGCTGAGACAGGAGAAATAGTAGCCAAGCCCAAGATTCAGGTTTGGAGTGGGTAAAAAAACATAGTTAAAGCAGCTCATACAGTAAAAGTAACTGGCCTGCTCTTTAATAATGCAAAATTATAACACAAAATACACCTGACAGAAGAGGACCACTATTGAAATACTCCTAAAGGAGGGGAAGAGAAGAAAAGCTGGAAGATGGAGGAATTCCCACTGCAGCAGTGAGTAGATTTTTCTTCTCCAGAAGGATAACTGAGTGACTTAGCCCTGTCTCCATGCTGGAAACCACTGCGTTCTCACTCCAGTTCATGCACGTGCAGCTCCAGGTGCACAGTAAAAGCCTGTTCTCCCAATCCCAGTGCTGAGCAGGGATTACAGGAAATGCCAGCTGTTCCTTGGAGCTGTGAAGAGCCCCTCAGCAACTCACTTCCTGACAGGGGCACTCAGCAGTACAGAAATTAAGCAACACCCAACACCAGGAAAAGTAAAAACTGTTTACGTGCAGTTTCCCCTTAAATCCTCTGCCAAATCCAAAGGGAAAAAACATGCTGGGGGCAAAGTCTTTCCCTGCAGTTGGGTATGATGGAAATCCATCCAAGCACATGATCTATAAAACATGAGTGAAGCCCTCAGATGTCAGGGGGTCCAATGTAAATCACCAAGGGTGCAAATAGGAAGTTTTTAGAAGCTTCTCAGTGCTTCCCATGTATTCCAGCAGTGAATTCTGTCCTCTTAAGAGTTTTCATAGTCTCAGCAAACAGAACCCTAAAACCCCGAAGTCTGATGGGGATTTGGCATCTAATTTCTTTACGTTTCCATGAAATTCCCCAAGTTGAGACTTTCAGCTTCAAAGTTCTGGAGTTTAACCTCTGGGCTGTAAGGACTTGGCCCCTTCACACACATCTGAACAAAGCTGCTAAATTCAGACATTCCTTCAGAAAATAAGAATTGGCTTCTACACCTTTAAAGCCCTTAAACCCTGTAAAAAAGTGCTTCATACTTATTGCTCACATCTCCAACACATCTGCAGCATCATCTATTTCCAAGGGGCTCAGTCAGGCATGGCAAATATAACTGCAATTATTAGACAGGTTAAATATTACATATATTAATGAGCCATCTTAATGCCTAAAAAAGTAAAAAAAATTAAAGATTAGAGTAAAAAGCATAATTCTCTGTATCCCAGAAGACAAACCAGTTTTATCCATCAAATCATGAACTGCATAATGAAATGCCATTTTGTTTAAGATTGTTGTGTTTCAGAGAGTACTACAAGGAGATTTTGACTTATTATTATTTTTAAAAGTTATTTTAGTAAACTACTATTGGCAATGTGACCGTTAATAACTAAATCTGCACTTCGGGGACTGTTATTTCATGATTCACATTTAAGCAACGCAGCAGCACAACTGTAAAACTTTAATCTTTATTTCTGATCTGTTAGGCTGCAGTCAGGAATGTCCTTTAGGTGGAATCCCAGGGGCTGCATTGTTGTCCACCTACTCACAAGTGGACATAAGGGAACAAAATGCCAGGCTTTTGTCACAGGTTATTTTCAGCTCGGTGATAGCAATGGCATTGCTCAGATCCCTGAAACTCTCATTCCCCTCCCCTCCCAGCTTGTAGGGCTGGCAGGGTGGTCACTGCATTTAAAGAGTGCAGGAGCCCCTCCTGCTCCAACCCTTGGAGGCCTAAGAAAAGAGGGACACACTTCCAGCAGCTCCGGTAAGTCCAGCTGGGTTCTGCTAAAGACTGATACAAGGGTTTGAGGATTGGTTTCTTCCCTAACAGCAGCTTGTTGCTTGACAAAATGTGTAGGTATAGCATAGAAAGAGGAGTCCTACAGATTTGAGAGCAGTGCTTTAGGTTGCAAGAGCAGGGCTGTGGGGATCCTCCTTAGAGACATTTGTTTTGACTACAAAAGGCTGGACAACAGAAGTTTCAGAGTGTGCAAAAATTTTCTTACAAGGCTGCAGAATTATTTTTCCCACAATTTGTCTTTAAAAAGCACAGGAACAAAGCATACAAATTTGTGTGCTTTCATGATTTCTCAAAGAATAGTGTTTTAGAAGTAAAGAATGAAAACAAAGCTCCCCCATCTTCAAAATATTAAATGTTAGTGGCCAATTGGTTTTATATGAAACGGGAAGAAAACTATGCAGACTTGACAGAAAATGGCTGGATAGGAATGCAGGATGAAAGAATTATTCTAACACCCATCACCCAAGCATTACAAGAGAGTTGTTTAAGTCTTCAGAAAAGCCCTAGTAATTTAAATAAGTAAGTAAATAAATATTTTTACTTCAAAAAGTTTTCTACCTAAACGTACATACCTTGTATATAGATGGAATAGTTCTGTATCTTATCTCAGTCATCATGGCACAGTTTCAAAAGTCTGTAATACCTTTGCTTGGCATTTAAAAGACTTAGTGCATGGATAAGGATTTAGAGAAGGCTCTCATGGAAGGAGAAGGGAAAGCTGATAGCCCAGGATTAGGTCTGGAGGAAGGAATGGGCCACTTGTACAGCAGGATGTGGCTCTGCACAGCCCAAGTGAACTCTGAGAGTGTCTGTACAAGTGTGGGGCGTGTCCTTGGTGATTAAACCAGAAAACTTGTTGATTAAACCATTAAACTTGTTCTAGTGTCAGGATACAATATTTTTGGACATGCAATCTTAAATTTCTGCAAAAAGCGTGCATTGAGCAAGTTTCACAAGAAATGTGGCATTGCTATGCTAGAAAATAATAGATAATTTGGAAGAACAGAGACGAAAGCAGAGGAATGGGACACCATCAGCCATGCACACCATGTGCTTCACATCAAGTCAGTTAAAATCTTTTGTTTTAAAAGGGGTGTGTAACTTAGTGTGACCAGTGTCAACGAAAAAATCCATACTTACTTTCTGGTGTCAGTGTTGGAATTCCCATCCCTTGACCTCTGTGTGTTCCTTTACTGCAGAAATAAAGGAAAAATGCCAATCATTATGAGATCAGGGTGGAAGCTCAAGGTGTGACACCAACTAATAAAATTTATCTGTATCCATAGTCCACCGTAGGCATCAGAATATAATATGATAATAAACATAACAATATCACATCTCCATTAAACGAGCTCGACCTTCAAACACTTCCTCTGCTGTGAGTCTGTCCTGCTGAGAGGGAACTCATTCTGCAAGGGACTGGATTTTGACAGAAACTCCTCCAGACTGTTTTAGATGCAGTGACAGGAATTGTGCTTTGCATCACAGGCAAGTCCAAATGAAACCTCACCAGGAGTGCTGGTTGCAGAGAAAAATCAAAACTAGAGCAGCATTTTACTGCTGCTGTATAAAGGAAGAGATCTCTTGTTACCCCCCTGGTGCTGGTGGGGCGAGTAACACCAAGGATGGTCAGATGAGTCACTGGTGGTCACAGGACAGGTCACAGCACAGCTGTGATTAGATATTGGAGTGAAGTCCTGCCTGCATTGGCATCTCCCACAGACTTCAGCTGGGAAAAGAATTTCAAATGTAGCCTGGATACATTTCAACAGTGACACTTGAATTTGATATTGTTCCCGCTTATTCGCAAGGTAAGGAATTGGTATTTTATACTTTCAGTTTAGACCCAGCAGCTTAGCTGGGACTAAACTGGAGAGGGATGGGAGGCACACCCTCCTCATTGGTCCCCATTCAGCATTCCTACTGCCAGTGCTCAGGAAGATCAATATTCCCCATTCTGTTTATCCCCTTCCAAAGCCATCCCATTGCACATGTGGCACCCGGGACAATCCCCCCAGCCACACGATGCACAACTTCTGCAGCCCCTTCAGATCAGACCTGAGCTCCAGCCTGTCAAATGCACGAGCACGTAGAAGGGAACACCTTGTGTTGAGCAAGGAAGCACCACCAGAATTGTTCTCAGCACCTTTTCCACCTGCAGCACAGTCTGGCACCAGCAGAGCAACCTCACCTGGCCAATCCTGTGTCCACTACCCATTGAGATCAGTGGATCTAACTGTATTTTTGAGTTATACTCTTATCAATAGGACTTTGATTAGAGGAAGACACTGTGTGACACCCAGATTTGTACAGTATGACTAAAAGCCTGAAAGAAGACAGCTCAACATTTTTTCATGCCTGTGCAAAGCACACAGACACTTCAAAGGCTCCCTTGCTCCAAACTTAGCCTATATAGTAGTGGTCTAAGCTCTAAATAATGAGAGGCACATACCCCTGGCTGCACATCTCGTGTGTAAATTCTACTCCATACAGTAACTGCATCTTGAAGAATGATACAAGCTGCTGAACAGTAATAGAGCAAGTCCAAGAACACTCCTGCAGCTTAACTGTACCATGAGTGCCTCCATGTCACTGTACAAACACTCAGATGTTTCTCTGTCACATATT
The DNA here is from genome assembly GCA_013390005.1 of Calyptomena viridis. Classification (NCBI taxonomy): domain Eukaryota; kingdom Metazoa; phylum Chordata; class Aves; order Passeriformes; family Eurylaimidae; genus Calyptomena; species Calyptomena viridis. The sequence goes on along the minus strand of WEIV01010809.1, from coordinate 27,111 downwards.
TAGGATGTAAATATAACTGTTCTACGTCCCACTAGATCACCAGAATATAACAAGTACCACATGGTGAGCAGACACTGCAAGTTAACCAGATCAAGACAACAAAGTTCAGGGAATTTCAAGGGGGTTTAGATACTGACATCCAATGAAATTATGTGAAATGAAGACTGGATACACTTTTTTCCTCATGACAAATAGGAGTTCTATTTGCACATTGTAAGGATGGAGCTTTACCCAACATTATAATTTAGATGAGTAGAAAATTATAAATGCCATGTACCCTGTGGAGTTTATTTGCACAGGCATCCCAGTGCCACAGGGATTGCACTGCAGCTCAGTATCCAGAGAGAGGAGCAAAGCAAGGACAGGAAGAGCATGGACCTGCCCTGGTACCTCTCCCAGCTGTTCTCACCCTGCTATCCTTATGGGAATAGTTTTACTGTGACTTTCTTCTTTCTCCTGCAGCTTCCCATCAGGTGATGCCAAGAAAACATGGAAAATGTGTATGCATGCCCAGTCATGTTACTATAATTAGCCACAGGAACAATGGTTCTCCTGAGAGCTCTAACTGACAGCACAAGGTTCACTATCACACATTATCAGACTTTTTCAGAGATTATTTTTTCCCCTTCAGCTAATGATGTAATTGGAGCTACTTTCCAACCACTACCCCATTGCCACAGACAGAGGTGCTTGATTTGCCTTTGAGGGGAACTCACACAGCACAAGCAGCTTTACAGGGACCAGAGGTACAAACCACTCTCATCTCAGGCAGCTTTCAGTGCTGCGTCAGCTGGGAAGGGATTCCTCTAGAAACCTGATTTGAAAGGGAGCATTGTGAACAAAAAAAAAATTTTAAAAATCTAATTTCAATTTTCAAGAAAGTGCCACAAAACTGATTTTTAACCCCGGTCACTCTTCCTTCTTTTAAAATGTTAGGAGCATCACTTGAACTATTTTCATACGAGAAAATGGCACCAATATGAAAGTACCTTAAAAATAGAAGAAAAGACAGAACGGTGGAATGAGAAGATGATTTTACCTACATGAAAGATTTCTCTCTGTTCCTTCATCTCACATTTAAAAGAAATGGAAAAAAGAATTTAACATTGCTGTCCAGTAAAGGCTATTTAATTACAGGGTTAAGGAGATACTAACCACTGCTGTGCTCAGACAGATGTTTGGTGTGTGCACTGTTATCAAACGCTGACTGCAAAACGTGCCCACATTGCCATGTTTCCACTGTTATTGCTTCAGCTTGTGCACACACTCCTGTGCCACCTTCCTTTTCCTGGACAGACATGACTTTTATACCACTGCAGCATTTTTGGTATTAGCTGCCTGAAAGAATTCCCTAGACATTCTCATAGACATTGTTCACCTCATTCTGAAATTCAGAAGATCACAGTACAGAAGTCACTGAGATGATGATAAGCACAGGACATTAGTGTCCAATGTAACAATATGGTAAAATGTTAGTCTAAAATGCAAGTAATTGAAAATACCAGCTTATGTTACATCACTGCTGTGATTCACATCGCTGTAAATTCCCCTCTCTCTCTCTCTCAATTTAAAAAAAACCACCTCAGGTAGCAGTCCCAATTCAACATTCAATATCCTCTTCTGAGGTAAAAGTACCTTATGGTGAATTTAATCAAACACAAATAGCACAGGCAGGCTTTAAAATAACTATAATAAGGTGGTGACTGCTTTTCCAAGAAGGAGGAGGAAGGCCTGTGCCAGGAGCTGGGAACAACCCGATAATACGGTGTGCAGATGACAAGATGACGTCCCAGACTTTCCAGAAATGATGACTCAAACAAGAAAAGAGAAGGGCAGGCTGAGGGCTGGGGTTGGTTCAGATGTGTGATACCACAATCTTTGGGAAGGGCACTGAGCCACCAGGAGACCTGAGCTGGGCTCCTGCCCTCCTGTGACCTTGGGCAAGTCACTGCCACAGTCGCTGGAAAAGCGAGAACAGGAACAGCAACCACTGCTCTTCTTTCCCCTGATGTTTAGACTTTAAAAACAATTGACAAATTACTAAACCCCACACCTTCAGCACCTTAGGAACCCGTCCATTATTACTGTGCAGAACAGGGATCTCACAGCTGTCTCATGAGGAATTCAGAAAAGTAAAGAACAACTTGTTTCTATTGAAGTGTCCTCTGAAATAACGTTTGTTAAACTCCAAGGTGGAATTATTCAGGCATGAATTGTATAAAATAATATCATACTGACACAGAACATGTCACCAATGAACTAGCACTTGCTTTGGAGAGGTATAACTAGTCTGTCTCTTAACAGAGAGCTGAGGAAGAAAACTATTGCATAGGACATTTAATGCCAAATACTGTCCATGCTTTCCCTTCACTCCAGGAAAGCTTCAAAATATTTGCTGGTCTTAATTAATTAATGCAAATTAATTAATTAATTGCTTAGTTAATGCAAAACCAGATCAACACACATAAAGCGAAGGGGAACAGGCTACACTGGAGCACAAGGGAGGGCAGCACTGAAAGGAAATGATTATTTGATGGAAAACAACTCCTAAGCCCACTTCTCCAGGAGAGGTTCACTGAAACACCTCACAACCATTTCACATATTGCCCATCCCAATATACCGAGCCAAGGAATAGTCTTATTTACAAGAGAAGGTCACACAGGACAGAGGATTTAGGCTGTCCCTGACCTTAAAGCACCAGGGTAGCACCTTCAGCCCACACACAGGTATGTAGTGTATTGCAATAACAGTTGACTGGACAGAGGGCAAAAAAAAACTTCTTTAAAAACCAAGCGGTTTGAGTTTAAAAGAATTCACTTTTTGCTGTTGTATTTATTGATGTAATTTGCTTTTCTAGGTTACCCTTCAGAGACAAGGATGCCCAACTGGGGAGGTGGAGCCAAATGTGGTGCCTGTGAAAAGACTGTGTACCATGCTGAGGAAATCCAGTGCAATGGAAGGAGTTTCCACAAGTCCTGCTTCCTCTGCAGTAAGTTGGGTTACACTGCTTTAACTTCCCAACATCCCCACAGCTCTGTATAAATCTTCCATTCAATCTAGGGCATTTACTTCTGTCTTGCATCACATGCAGTTTTCTAGCCCTTTACCCCGAGCAATCTGATTCCTGGGCTACTGGATTTTCTTTTTCCAAACATTAGAGGGTTTTTTGTTAGGGACACTTGAGTGCTGCAGTCTTGGTATTGTAGTCCATCTCCAAGAAATCCTTCCTTCTGTCCCACAGTTTGGCATATTACAGGTTTGCTTCAAGTTCAAAAGCCCAGAAGAACTAAACAAACCCTCATTAGACAGAAGGATGTCTTATTAAGCTGCTGTAGGAGATGGTTACTTTTTTCAGTAAATCCTAACATTAATTTATTTCACTCAGAAAAGCTGAAAGACTGGTGTCATCAAAACCTCCCACCAACACTCTGCAAGTACCTCAAGCTCCTCCTTCCCATATTTCACACAGTCCCATTTCACTTACTCTTTCCCTTCATGCTACTCTGATGTTTGGCAGATGGTTTCCAGGAATTTTGCTGTCTCTGCAGATGAGCCTGCACTTAAAAATAAAAAAAATCACAGAGAAGGTATCCATCCAGCTCTGTTTGCCCTTTGTAGAGAGAGAGCTAACAATTTAAGAACTAAAGAGTTTATTTTGCAGACGATGCTTGGGATTTATAGTACCTTTGCAGTATGGTTCCATTGAAGCCACCAAATCCAACTTGTCCTCCTCTTTTCCTGGATGGAAAGAGACTTTTTGTTTGGAGGCATGAGGCTGACATTACAGCTTAGCTGACACAGTGCAGTGCAATCCAGAAGGAGTCCAAAGGACACACTTGAGTTGTCTTTGCCTTTCCCTGCAAGTGATGCCTAAAAGGCAAAGAAAGACAGAATTCCCCTAAAATGTTTTCAGTTAACTGACAATTTCCAGTCAATTCTTACAGAGTGGTAAAAGAATATTCAGTCTCAACTAGTGCCTTCTTATTGCTTCCATGTGCTGCTTATCACCACTAATACTAAATATCAGAGAAAGTAATAAAAACCAACAGCTGGCCTAATAGAGCATAGTTAATAATGTTCTCAAGTTCAAGCCTAATTCTTAATCTAATTGATTTATTTTTTTAGAGATTCATGATAACACACATCCATTAGCTCTGACAACTGTTTTGTTGTGTATTTTGTTCTGTGGGTTTTTTTTTAATTTTACTTTGTCTTCCCCTTTTAGTTGCAAGTCTGAATTAAATTATTAATGGCTTAGACACTAAAAAAAGTATTCCCATCAGAAATATGTTTAAGGTCAAAAAGTAAAGATGCATCTAAGCCCAGTTGGCATGTGACAGGTATGTTAATTGGCTTTACCTTTACCATGAGTCACACACACTATTCAGCAGCTCTGGATGCCTCAGGATCATGTATCACCTTCATGGGCTTTTCTATTAGCCAGGATTTCATTTCTCAACAGAAGGAAACCAATCCTTTTTGCATATTTTTTGCTTTTGCATATTTCTATATTTAAAATATTTCAAATGCAGCTTATATTTTACATTACATTTGACCAGGCACACAAAACACACCAGTATTTTTGGACCAACAAGCTCAATTTCAGCAAAATCATAAACAACTCAAAGCAACCTGTCAACACAGGAAGAATCAGACAAGCTAAACTATAAATCACTATAAATCACACTCTCTCCACTCCTTACAAACATTATAAGGGAGAACTTTGTTTCCAACAGCCCCTCCTTCCTGTGCTGCTGTTTTCCTGCAGATTGTTGTTTCACTGTCAGATTTTACTCAGCTGTGAGGGACATTTGGCAGGATCTCAACCTGAGTCTCTTCAGTGCCAGAGGGTGACCAGGATCTGTTGGCAGATGACAGGTCTCAGAGTTATTTCAACAATAGCACTTCAAGGGCTTTTGCTCCATCTGTTGTGGTGAATTGATACCCTATCCCTGAGGCACCAGAAATAGAAACACTTTATCTACTGCTAGAGTTTCCATCATCCCTTAACTCCCTTAGCAAACATAATTATCATCTCAAAGCAGAAGACACTGTAGCATGAGGAGATCGGGTTCACACATTTGTAGAAGCTCCTCATTTTATTTCTATTAACTATAAAGGTATCTGCAAATTATTTTCCCCTCTGTGCAGTACAGGGAGGAGGGAAGTCAAAGATAAGCAGAGGGCTGGTGACACATAACTAGTACTTTATACTGCCTCTTAACAGAAGCCTGGTCTAGCAAAAGGTATCCCTGTCCATGGCAGGGAGTTGGAACTGGATTATCTTTGATGTCCCTTCCAACCCAAACCATCCCAGGATTCTGTCACTGAAGCCACAAAGGTTTTAGTATTGGCTTAAAGTCCCTGAGGTGGATGAATTTGACTCGCAGTAGGACATTTAAAGTAAATGTGGGGGAAAGGGACTGATCAAACCTCAGCTACCCCCTCTACAGCTTGCACTTCAGCCACTTCCAGCACTCCTGTATTTCACAGCTTTCTGGTGCATACAAGAACCAAGCATCTCCATTTTCCAAGCTCTCAACAGGCCATGCATGGCTGGAATGCCCTCTCCAGGGCATGAACTTGTTCAAAGGAAGCTGGAGAGAAGGTTTTGCCCTTTCCCCCCCCTCCCCCATCAACCACTGTTGACACAGTGAACAATTTGTAAGAAGTGTTGAAATCCTCATTTTTTAGCATCCTAGGAAAATCCCATTTTTCTATAGGCACTCCGAGCTGAAAGCTTATTCCTCTCTCAGTGGGGTGGAGGCTGTGTCACACTGAGTTCCCAAAGGGGTGCAGCAAACACAGTCACCAAGCAGCTGAGGAGTGTTTTCTAAGGTCTGGGAATTTAGGATGGTGATCTCAACTCCATCTTAAGCTTCACAGATCAAGACAAATTGTCTCAACAAGCCCATGGGGTTACAGAGCACAAAGAAGAGCATGTTGTGCACACACACCTACTTCAGCAACAGCCAAGTTTAAAAATATAGGCAAAGGAGTCGGTCAGTATAAAAATTAAAGAAAAAATAAACACTAACTGTAATTATTCTGAATGAGTCAAATTCAAAGAGGCAAATGCTGACAGATGCCTCTCTCTCCCTGTTTCCAGTGGCCTGCAGGAAAGCTCTGGACAGCACCACGGTAGCAGCTCACGAATCTGAAATCTACTGCAAAACCTGTTATGGGAGAAAATATGGCCCCAAAGGTGTTGGCTTTGGACAAGGGGCCGGATGCCTCAGCACTGACACCGGCGACCACCTGGGCTTGAACCTGCAGCAGTGAGTTCCACCCCACTGACAGCACCTTTCTCTGGTCCTGCTTGTCTCTTAGGGGGGTATTTTAGACCTTTTATTCTGTTTCCATAACAACATCCAGCCTGAGTAGCAGAGCAGACTTTCCTACACCCCTTCCTTCCCCGGACACTTAGCAGTTTTTAATGCTGCTCAGTCTCTTTAAGCCTCCTTTACAAATTGTTGCTTCTGCACAATAATTGCCTATTGAAGGGGGCAGCCTTTATATCCCACCACAGCTGTAAATATTCACTGCAATTGTATTCTGCCATCTGCAGCCCACTATGGAAAAAGAGATTTTTTTTTTTTTTTTTTCCTGTCAGAGGCTAAAATCCAGTTAGATTTTACTCTCAGAGAAATAATCACACTACCACACACTGTTAGCTCTCCTCTCAGTGGGGGAAATAACATTTCTGAATTCTCCCTGTGGCTCAAATAACACAAACACACTGAGGATGTGTTTGAACAAAGGAATTCTAAGGGGGTACTGTCTTCCAAAAGCACATAATTAGCTCTGACAGTACATTTTTATAGGATTTTTTTATGATTCTCAAAGCTGCACACTTCCAAATCAACGATGCTTCCGTCTGGTATAAGAAACCAATTACCCAATATGCTGTGGAGGGAATAAAAGCTTAAACAATGTATTTAAATGTAGCTCCCCGTGCAATATAAATCCCTTACAGACAAAGTCCTGCATCAAAAACTGTCACATCCTATAGATATAATGACCTGTTGCAGTCCGAGAATCCAGTAATTCAGAAATTATCCTGTGAAAGGCTTTAAGCACAAACACAAAGCACAACACCCAGAAGTATAAAGCAAAGCTACTTTTCTGATGTGTTTTTGACCCCAGGCCAGGTAAGAACCCCAATTCCCTGTCCAGATGTTTCACCGCCTAATGAAACATCTGCATGCAAAAAATCTAAATTTTTATTTTCCACTCATTGAGTAACAGCAGATATTCAGTTACAAAGAATAGAGAGGTCTCTGGCTTGTATTTCCCTCTCGCCTCTCCATAGAACAAAGTTGTTTGACTTTCACTTCTGATTAAATGTCATCTTTTCTGCACAGGGCTGCTGTCAGCTCCGTGTTCTCAGCCCAGAACAGGCAACATCACAGCTTACAGCACCAGCTTTTCCATCACACCACACAGAATTTAATAGAAGACTTGGATTTTCTCAGTTTTTATCCCCTCTTGCATGTTAAAGAACGGCAATTTAGTATTTTGTTATTCCTTACCAAAAAAAAAGAAACCCTTTTCCTAAGGAAATTAACATTTTAAGCAGCATGTAAAACCACTGAAAACTTCTGTTTTAGAGGGTCACCAAAGCCTGCTCGCCCTTCTACACCAACTAATGCTTCCAAGTTTGCCAAAAAGATGGTAGATGTGGATAAATGTCCCCGCTGTGGCAAATCAGTGTATGCTGCAGAGAAGATCATGGGAGGAGGAAAAGTAAGTAGTTACTTCAGCACTAGAAACAAAGCACAGTTTTAAAATGGGGATAAACTGTAGCTAACAGGTCCTCGATCATTTACATTTTCATTCACAGTCCCAATGAAGAAAACAGGATGAATTAGCAAATAGGATGTGCTTTCAGGTTTAGAATTATGTGCTTTTTTCTATGCCTTCTTCAACTTTTTCCTTCTTATTGAGGTCTGAAGAACAACCCCTGACTACTGCTTTTCACTAGAGCTCCACTAATAACTGTGCATTAATTAGAAACTCACTCAGGAACATCTTGACGCGGGGTAATAACATAACTGAAAAAAGGCCAACCTAGAATGACTAAAAATGGAAGCCACAAGGTGAACAAAATTATTTTAACCTTTTCACACCATAAAAAGCAGCAGTTCTTTGTTTGTGGTACCTGTGTACTTCCTGTAACATACAATGAATTGCCTTCATTTCCTCAGCCTTGGCACAAGACGTGTTTCCGCTGTGCAATTTGTGGGAAGAGTTTGGAATCCACGAATGTGACAGACAAAGATGGAGAGCTCTACTGTAAAGGTGAGAGTTGTAGAGAGTCAGTCTAAAAATAGTCTCCTTAGAACTAGGGCTGCCACCATGACTTACCTTGTTCCATGCTTAGCAACTTCAGGAAATTTCATTTTATCTTTTTTTTTCCAAACAACTTTGTGAAAGCAAAGCAAAGAGCTATGGTAACATTGCAATTGCAGTTTCTGCTATTAATATTTACGTTTTAAAGCTGTAATTTTTCTACAAATCTCTCTCAAATCTGTCCTCAGACCTTCTAATAGAACACTGGATGCATCTGCTGGGCAGGCTCTTGTACCTGCACCATCTCACTGAAATAAAAAATCCACATAGATACTGAACTTCAAAGGTCTTTCAGTTTGGAATTCTTGCCAGTTCAAGTTTAAAGATACCTCTACTATATTGGTAGCACTGAAGTTAATGCATTAATTGAAGTTATACATCCAGATGTTCTTCCCAGATCCAGAAAGTTCACAGACTTGACTTGACTCTCAGAAATAGCTTAAGGGGGAAAAAACATGCAAAATTTTCACATCCGAGGCTAAACCCTAAAGAGAAGCCTAAAGAATATGGAAGTTCAGTGACTTTGGGTACAGTCTGTGAGCTACAAGTGATCAAATCAGCATATTTGGAGAAACAGGCTGACCATTGCTGCTCCCTTGGCAGAGTTGTGATAAATAACTATGCCCAGACTTACCAATGAAGAGTTCAAATGGAATGGTTTTCATGCCCATCAACAGTTTCTGGACCATGCTCTTGTTCTTTCAACCTCCCTGAAAATCTCTGACTTACTACTCGGTCTGTATTACTCATCAGACCAAGATTACTGAGTATTTTCAGACAGGAAATAGCTTTAATAAGAATGTTACTTACATCTTAAACATATAGTTTCTTAACCTTTTTGAGATCAGCACATGTGACTTTTGTGTAATTCAAATATGTGATTCCTGTTTCACTATTAAGAGCTGCCAACACTTGTGGGAAATACACCATTTCAGATTTGCTTCCTTGTGTTAACCCAAATTTGGTAGCAATCTAAAAACTAAAACCAAAAGACATTTCTCTCAAGCTGAGAACATTCAGAATTCATAAACATTTATCTCCCCCTCCTTCTTTTGCAGTTTGCTATGCAAAAAATTTCGGTCCCAAAGGAATTGGGTTTGGTGGCCTCACTCAAGTGGAAAAGAAAGAGTGTGAATGAGAAGAAAGGGATGCAACAGACTCAAACTGCTGTTGATGCCACCAAGTGACAGCTGTCAAGTAAAACATTAAACATCACATATTGCTAAACATCAAGGGCATTTGGGTAAGATCTTCCACCTGGCAGGAAAAATTCGTGAGCTTACATCTTAAGAGATTCTTAGAATAGATTAAAAAGATAGTGTTAAAACAAGACTGATGGTTGTTTTATAATAAATAAAGACAAAAACCCCTCATGGAACATTATTAAACTAGTATTTAGCACGTTTTAGACTGGAATTTTAGACTCAGCCATGTGCCCCTTGTGGAGCACAGGGCCCGAGTGTATTTCCCTTTGTTCACAATGTTACACTGTCTGTATTCCCACCAATCCCCCAGCTGTGCTTTGAACGTGTTGATATTTTGTGTTATAACAAAGTAGATGTTATTCACTTGAAGACAATGAAAAAGTTTGAAATTCTCTCTGTCCAAGGGAGGTATTTCTAAAGAAAAACACCACTTTCTCTGAATGCAGTGTTGTAAGTTTTGTTACTGTCTGGTTTCAAGCTACAATAAAGTACTTTTTGCTTCACGTTACTTTTATTTGAATTTGCTTGTGTTTTTACGTTCTACAACGTTGCAGATAAATGGATTTCACTGAATGAAACCACAAGAATTGTGTTTCATTACACTACTTGGCTCTTAGGTTGTCAGTTCTAGATGGCATTTAATTTTTTGATCTCAACCTCTTTCCCTGCTGGTTTTCACTTTGACTTATATTCATACCACAGTGTCCAGCTGGCCACTGCCACACTGACATTGTAGCCTTTTAATAAAGTACTCCTCTTTTTATGCACACTGCTATTGTCCATTTTCATACACTAACAAGGTATATACACATAAAAACATGAGGCAAAGAGTCAGGTTCTCTCTCATGGTTTGGTGCCTACCTGCTCTTAAATACCTCACTGGCCACATACCTCTTGAATCTAGTTCAGCCTGCAAAAATACACTCAGAAGTATGAAAATTCTATTTTATTACATGTAAACCTTTCAAATACAAAGACTTAATAGAGGTTTTCACAGCATAAGAAACAAAATTACAACGTAATCGTAATACTAAGTTTTTAAATATGAACATTCACCTTAATTTTCAAATGTAATTGTGTTTTATTATCTGCAAAGGGCACCAACATGGTTTTGAAATTCTGCCCTAGAAACTTATCTTTAAAAAATATATTTTTGTCATCTCAACACATAAAATTTTAAATAGGTTCAGCTCAAACTATATATACACAGACACACAGTGACTGTTCCATATACAAACCTGCTGTAACTTATGCAAGAGAAGTATAATATTGGAAACAATAATAAAAATAAACCCAAGCAATTTCAGAAGAATTTCTAAAAATTAACAAAATATCCAGTTTTATTTAGCTTTCAGCTCAACCATTTTAGAAATTAAGCAAAACTTTACACAGAATGAACATTTTTCTCCTTTGCCAGATGAAAAAGGTTGTATTGCTTGGTCCAGTCAATTATGTTGGGTTTGAACATACCAAAGCAACTGCACTGAAAAAAGTCTGCAAGATTCTGGAAGCATCCAAGACTGAAAAGGAGAAAAAGATGCATTAATAAACCCAAAATAATTAGGCTGCAAGCATCAAAAATACACATTCACCATGAGACAGTACTTAAAATATAAACCTGTCAGTGAAGACAGCTCTAGGAGAAGGAACATGGAATAGTTCTCTATTCCTTTGTTGAACTCTTACAACCTGTTTTACATTAACAAATGAGAGCAGATGAAATTGAACTCAAATATTTAAAAGTTAGTAAGATCCCATTTGTTAGCGCACACGAGGAAACACAGAAACAGGGAAAACCTTGGGACCAACTTCTCTAAATACTGCAGGAGAAGCCAGAAAGGGGCCAGTTCATACCTAAATTTTCTTTCTGATCCTACACAACAGAGATTGATGAACAAATCAAAGGGCAGCCCTCCCTCACCCCCAAAATAATGTCTCTTGATCAGTGCTATGGACTGATGTTGCCATGCACAAAGAACCACAGCAGCTCTTATGCTGGCTGTTTATTTCCCAGGCAAAAGGAAGTTCTCAGCAAGGAAACAAGATTCATTTCCTTCTCTTAGCACAACTCTTAACAGGCAGGACTGGCACACCCATAGGCCACCACATTTTTGCACTTATGAAGCAAATCAGCACTGAAAAGATACTTAAAATACTGTACCCATCAATACCCACTTGTATGGAGTTCTGCTGAGGGAGATGGGGTGCTTAGAAGATTTTTTCTGTATCAGGAGATTCATTCTTTCATGTGAGGTCAACCCCAAGAAGGCAACCTTAGTGAAAGGAAAATATAAGTAATGGTTAGGACATGAACATCACAACCTGAAATCCTGGTGACACCAAAAGATACTAATGGGGAAGAGTTTGGCCACATCTAACAAATAACTACTGCTCTAATTGATGGCTCAAAAGTATGTTTTTAAATGTCACTGGGAGTCAAGCAGAACCCAGCAGGCTGTAACATGAACACTTCCACAGAGCAGGAAAGCTTAATTGGGATGTCTGTAAAGGCTGTGCTTTCACACACGTCTGCAGAAGTCTAAGATCTATTGCAGTAAGGCACCAATCTCCTCAGATTTTGTCTGTGTTCTACCACACAAAATGGTAGAAAAAGATCTCCTGAAAAAAGAACAAAATACTTCAGCAATAAAGAAGTACTTGACATTAACTTTTCCCTTTTCTTGATTCCATGTTTTCTTTCACCGAGTTTCAACAACGAACTTTGGGGTTTTTTCTGCATTTTTTATTCAATTTTTTAATCAACACGAATCTTATAAACCCTTATAAAAGGCTGCAAGAGTGAATAACACACTAAATACCCTAAAACAGTACATTTACAAATGACTGTGTATTAAACACAGCAGTTAACTGTAAATATCCTCCTTAGATCCTGGTTTTTTCCCAGCATGGTATCTCGGTGTCTTGGATATTGCAGGAATCTTGCAGTGTATGTTTAAAATTGTGTAGTGGTTTTTTTATTATTAAGATATAAAGCAAGTCTTCAGCTCAGTATGCTCAACACATATTCCAATGACACATCTTTCCTAAGAGTTGCTAAACAAGCTGTTACCCAGATGTTTTAAGACAGCTCTTCTCTATTTTGTTTGCACAGCCAAGCTCTTTCTGAAAAAAACATCAACAAGAAATTTGACAGTCCTCAGCAAGAGAAAATCCAGGTCATACATTTTTATTGTTATAATGGGACTTAATACACTGCCAAGCTCTATTACTGAATTTTAAACCAGGACTAATTTTGCTATNTTCTTGTCTTTAAATACAACTTTTTATAGGTTTGGAATTTTTGATGAGTAGTAAACCCGGAATTCAGTTACAGGAATGATTTGCAGACTGTGATGCTACTTTTAACAGGGGAAATGCTGAGTACACAGGAACCTGTGAAACCTTCAAGGTCTGCCCTGAGATTGAAGAGAAGCACCTTGCTGTGACAGTAACCAGTCAAGGAAAGCAGACACAAAGATTTATGGGAGAGAACCATCCAGGGGAAAGTTATAAGCATAAATTGCAGGAAAATACTACCTGATAAAGCTGAACAGTGAGCCACAAAGAGGCCCAAGCAGTATGGAAACAGGCTATTGTGGAGATGTAGGAAATCCAGGGAGAGCAGTACATGATCTGTGTGAAGAATGTCCACGCTCCATCCTGATGGTAACTTGTTGTGCAATGGTCAGACCAATCTGGCAGGACACACAATCAGTTAATTATGTTTTTAAGAACTGAACAAAGATTATTTGCATGAAATGAATATTACATAACAACATGCTCTAGAAATAGCACGTTTAATATATCCCACTCCCACTTAAAAGCACCCACATGGATACATGACTGTTTGTTATTCTGGCTGCATAATCCTTACATTTTGTGTTTGTAATCT
>WEIV01010809.1:0-10348 GCA_013390005.1 Calyptomena viridis | reverse complement strand
TTTTCATTCAGTCCAGAGGAACAGCTGGAAAGGCAAATACGGGTAACTAAAATCCTGAAAACTTTCATAACACTCAGATTTGTGACCAGTTCCAGGAGGAAAATACATTCATGAGAAAAAGGGTTGGGTAGTGAAGTGGGAAACTGTGCACTCACCTCACCAAGCCATGGTTAGACCTTCAAGGACATTGCTGTGCTCACAATCTTTAGCAAAGTGTCTGATTCAAATCCCTGTCAATGGAATTTTTTTTCCCATTTTAATTTAGATGACACCAAGAAAACATTAAAGCTTCACCACACAGCACTGACTAACACAATTTTCATTTAGACAACCATGTGTGTCCCCAGTGGGAATACATTTGATCAGTTCATTGAAGTTAATCCTGGTAATTCTATTAATTATTCTATTAATTCCCATCTTAATTGGGAACAGTACAAAAGAAAATGCCACTTAAAGGCTGAATTAAAAATTAATTAAACTTGTGTAGCAATATATTATAGCTGGTTTAGTACAAAATTATTTACAGTTCTAAGTATATTCCTAAAGGCCTTTCCACAAAACTTTATCAATAAATAGATGCCCCCTGAGTAACAAAAGAGCAGAGCACTGAAAAGAGAGTGTAAACTACTAAAATGTTTTTGTACTCAGGAGTGAAAAGCCTCCCCAAAGAAAGCAGATGACAGGTAGAAATTAATCCACTGTATACCAAGGATTCAGTGTAACGTGTGAATCCAGACAGACAGGAGACTGGACAATCTATTTTGCAGAAACACAAAGAAATTTGTTCCTTGGGGCTTTTTGAAGGGAGGAAGATGGATGCAAGGTGTTGTTTTTAGAGGCAGAAGCATGAATATCACAAACTGTCAAATCCTTTTCATTTTAGAAAGAAGAGATGCTTTTAAATGTATTATTAATGCATGTGCTCTCCAGTTATACCACTTGCCAAAATACATTACTGCATGAGAGTCTCAATGAGGAAGATGAAAGAGTCACGTGGAGATTCTAAACAGAAACAATTAGGTTTATAAGAGACATCTTCACTTGGATATTCCACTAACACATGAAATAGTTCAGATCATAAAAAAGACAAAAATCTGCTACAGAGAAAATCAGGTACAGACTTTCAGTCCATATATAACTTTGAATTAAAGTCAAAGTTACTTTGGCCCTGCCCAATGGAAGTAAACCAGTCTTAGCAGACATTAACACTCTTTACAGGAGTTATCTGGAAATGCTCATTGCTGTTTGCATGACCAGGCTGAGGTTTACAAGGAACTACAAGGAGAGTTCTATTGCATTTCTTGACTATAAAGGATATCAGGCAGGAACCAGAAAAGCCAAGTCATGGACATCCAAAAAACTGAACTTAGCAGAACCGCTGTGGGAAGATACCTTAGATTCTTGAGCCCCACAAGTTGTCTGAAAGAATATTGAAAGAAAAAAGCATTTTTCAAAATATATTTGAAATATGAGTCCATCAAACATAAATCATCTGATTTGCTGCTTTAAACACCTGCACACAGCATATTTCAGGTCTCTCAAAGCAATCAAGAACTGCCACTCCAAAGGACTTGTTATCCAGATGTGCAGGTGGTTAACAATGTGAAAATAAAACATTTCTGAGCGCTGTGAACAGATGTCTCAGTGTCTACCACACGCAGGCCATCAATAACACTCTCTTTAACATTAATAGTAGTCAACAGGATGGGGTTTTTTTTCTTCAAACCTTTCAGTGATGAGAAGAACACCTAAAAACACTCCATTTCTATGGCCATTCATTCTAGAAAGTACATATATTTAAATTCTTCACACACTCTGCAACCATTTCTCAGGAGGTATGCTAAGTGAAACTAATACCTCTGTAAAGAATAATGCATCAGATACTTTCTATAGCNAACTCTCTCTTTAACATTAATAGTAGTCAACAGGATGGGGTTTTTTTTCTTCAAACCTTTCAGTGATGAGAAGAACACCTAAAAACACTCCATTTCTATGGCCATTCATTCTAGAAAGTACATATATTTAAATTCTTCACACACTCTGCAACCATTTCTCAGGAGGTATCTTGTATGCTAAGTGAAACTAAACTCTGTAAAGAATAATGCATCAGATAATTTCTATAGCATCCCTGACAATTAAACACACATAGAGAGAGAAAAAGCCACAAACCTCACAAACAGAGCCATCCCAAAGAGCAGGCAGAGAAGCAAACCTCCTTTCAAAAGCCAAGAATCAGAATTCAAGTCCATGATGTATCCTATGGCCCACATGAATGTCAAGGAAGATGCCAACATCAGGAAGAGCTGTTAAAATTATTGTTGTTTAAATATGACAAAGCATTCAAGCAGGACTTACTTAAAAGTATTCAGTTCATGTAGTAACAAATGCTGAAAGACTCGAGACAGATAAGACAAGGTGACACATCAATACATCAAAAGGAGGGGAGGAAGAATGAAACAAAAAAACCCCACCCAGACCATTGCTATGTGCTTTTAAAGACTATTTTTTGTGCATCTAATTTCAGAAACCTCAGAAGTTCCTCATTAGAAGAGTTAAGTTGCATATAATTCTAAACCCAGCATGCTGTAGTTTTATTTCCATTAGATATTACTTGGGAAATTACCTCATATTTCTCTATTATTTTCAGCAACCTGTTATTTCTCCTGTTTCTCATTCTTTCTTCCTCTTTTATCATGTAAACCATGAAGTGATTCTGACTTTGATAAGCGAGGTCAAGCGGTGTCTCTCCCTTTAACAACAGAAAAGGTTATTTATTTATGCACTTAATACATGAGTACTTTGCTTTTTAACAGAAGAAATTAATACAGTTAAAAAAGAATAACTGGGCAGTTACTTCCTAGCCCCACCTCCCCCCTCATTTTTTTTAAGGCAAAGTAAACTGAATTCAGAGTTTCAACATGCTTAATTCAGTGCTCTGAAATTCTGAAAACTGATACTAGCAAATAGGTTGCATCCAATTTGAGCTCTGTTGGACTCCCTCCAACGACATATATATAGTCAAGGGAATTGATACTTTCAGCACTGATACTTCTCACTATCAGTTTTTACAAACACCAGGAACTGTTACTTTTTAAAATCTGCCCAAGGCCATGAGTACTCATGAGAGCATTTTGGAGTAGGAAACAGCCAAAGAAAAGAAAAAGAAACGAAACGAAACTGAGTGAACACAAGGCTTGGCTGTTCATTAAATGAATGTTGCAAAATACCTCTGCATTCATACTTGGAGCCACTCCTCAAGGAAGTTAGTGATTCCTTTTGGGAAAGACTAAGGACATCTGGTTTTGGTCAACTCCTGTTGCAACTGACATCCAATGTACTTTTCTTTACATTCCTTGCACACATTTATGCCACACGGGATGAAACATAACGAAAGAAATCCTACCTTGCCATTTTTTATGTCCAGGCTGGCCCCAGCTTCCAGCAAGAGATCCACTGCACTAATATTTCCTGATGTTATTGCCCAGTGCAGTGCAGTGTTCTTTTGAACGTTGTCTACAGCATTGAGAGAGGGGTTAAACTTTAGGAGAAACCTCGTGGGTTCTGGTCTAGATGAAAGTAAGTGATAAATGTTAATGAACATAAGATAATCTACTGTAGAAATTAAACTTTTGAACACCTTACAAATCAACTGTTCCCATCTGTGAAGCAACAGCAAATATGCAACACAATAATTTAATAAAATAAATATAAAATAAAGAAAAGTTGATCAATAAACCCAAGTTTAGAATTCAGGATGTGTCCTGAAGGTTTTCCTGAAGACTTTGTTATCTTACCACTTTAACAAATATAAAATATATAACACAGATTATATCTTCCACAACACCACGTGTAAGCTTATCTCTCCACATTTTATTTGTTCCAAATCATTTCACTGTGTCCACATCCATTTATTTTCATTTTGGGGAAAGCACAATACAGCTGCAGATGATTCAGCCACAAACCTAAACTTCCTTTTGAAATTCTTTTGGCTTTCTTTACTATACTGAGCTACTTCCTAACACCTTATCTCTGAAATACTGTGTATTTCAGGACAAATGAGAAGGAATGTCAGCTTAAAAAAAAAATTGTAAGGAAAAATTCGACTCACTGCTTCTTGGGTACAATAAAACAGATTCTTCTCAGCTATTCACTACTCACCCAAGGGCTTTTTGTGCTATTAACATTAAAGGTGTTTGTCCATTGAGGTCCATTGTATCTATGTTCTAAGAATAAGAAAAATAACAAGTGATTACCAGTGATTTCAGGAAACAGTGAGATGGACTGGCTTAGCTTCACTAATGAAAACAAAATGGAAAGAAACCAAACTGTATCAGCCAAGAAGCCCACACTCAGTTAAATTTTTTTTTCTCCCTCTACGAGTCCTGCATGTCATTCCTTCCAGAATACTCTGAGTTTCCACTAAGGACACTTTAAAGGGAAAGTCTCCACTAAGAATATTTTCAAGTGAATCACGTTAACCACATTCCTTGTCCTATTTTACACAGAGATACTATAAATAAAATGTACCTTGTAAAGCAACGTTAACCATCTTCCTCGTGTAAAACGAGGTACAAACCAGAATGTTCAAGTACATAGACCAGGTTTATTAAAGCAACAAAGAAGGATTGACAGATTATGTATCTCAAGCCATAAATATCTAACTTGCATTGCCTAATTTTGTTCTTCACAGGTTTCCTCCTCCCCTGCCTCCACCCATCATTACATTAGGGCAGATTTACTTAAAAGCAATGACTAATCACTTGATTTTTTTTAGTAGAAGATAGGTGGGCTAACGACTTGATTGTCTGATTTTCACCACCTAGACCTACATTCCAGAAGTCAGTTACTCTACTAAAGAGAACTCTATGAGAAAGAACATAGACTTGGCAAGTTTTTAAATCCTAACACTCAATGTTTCTAAGAATGTTTCTAGATCATATAACAACTCTCCCATTTAATTAGCAAATTGATATGGTTGTCATTAATTCTGCTTATTTCAGATGTAAGCTAAGAGACATCAATTACCATGAATACAATATAAAATTAAAGAAAAACACAGAAATTAATAAAATCTGATCATCTATTTTGCATACTTCAATTCCTGGACAACTGCATGGATGATTAGTTACAAAACTGTAATCAGATCATAAATATTTCATGATGTCTATCCAATATGTATTTTTTGTTCTCAGGTATAAAAGGCAGTTGTTATTTACACAACACCACAAATCTGCAAGGCCTTAACAATGCTCCTCGAACACTCTGAAATATAAGTGAATCTGGATGCATGGGATGATAGAAACAGGGGAAAGTATTTAAATAAAATAGATTAAAAAATAGAAGTTTCTCTAAACTTATGGCACAGAAAAATAGCTGTAAAATACCCGCTTTTCATCTAGAAAACAAGCCAGTTAATTCTGAAGTGTATCTTACACACAGGCAGCTACTTGTAAAGTAGGAAACAACACTTGGGACATCACCAACCTACCTGGCCTTTTGATATGAGGTAAGCTATGATGGGCATGTGTTGGAACAGCACTGCTAAATGAATGCTACTGAATCCTTCCCCATCAATAAGACTGGGATCCGCTCCACATCTCAACAACAACATGACCATGGGTAGGTGTCCTTGTCTATAACGATACATGAAATGAAACTACAGAGATGATGAAAAAAATGGCTATTTTAATGAAAGCACTGCCCTAGCAATTCTCATAGAGACCCCACAAAACCCAATTTTCTTTCAGACTCTTGTGTTTTTATTCAGGAGGTTAAGTTACAAGTTTGCATCAGGAAGTTATAGTAAACATATACCTTAATAAATCAGCCTAGGACAAACTGTTAATTTAGAATACAGTGGTTATTCTACAGCAATTTCTCCTGTGAGCAGCCATTCAAGTATCCAACTCTGGCAGAAGACTGATAGTCCAGAACGAAGCACTGATCTTCCAGTGTGAGAACTGGCACTTAGTTATCCCAGAATAATTAAGGTTATGTTTTCTGCAGACAAGCAGTGCTCTGATCTTTAGACCACACTAAATGCTACTATAGCTGTTAATATTAACAGAGTATCAGTAGTTGCAAGCAACATACCTAATGGCCCAGTGAAGGGATGTTGAATTCAAATCTCCACCCAGCTGATCCACTATTGCACCTTTGGAGATATAGTATCTGTGTAATAAAACCACAATAAAATTAAGAACAGGCAGAATAAAACAGTAATACATTATACTAATGATAACATAGCTCTAGGTAGTAAATGGCTCATAATAAAAAAAAATTCACTAGAGAAGCAAATGGTCAAAAGTATTTTTGCAGTAAAGGACATTGTTTTGAGAAAACATTTAAGGAAAAATACAGTCATTAGCAAGGTACTTATAAAATCAGCTTTCATGTTTGTTAAACAAACCAAACCCAGGAAAATCTAATGATTTAATGCACTACAAGATTTCACATGTAAAAAACCCCATGCTATCCTTACATTTCAGTGACAAAGGTAATTAGGTTAAAATTTGAATTTCATGCTTTTCTTCTCAAGCAGCACGTTCCTTTGTTTTCAAGTACAAAAGCAACAAAGTGATTATAAGTAACGGTGGCAGAGTGTTACTTTCACTCCTCAGCTTACTTAACCAGCTCTTGTCTGTTGTTTATTGCTGCCCAGTGAAGAAGAGTCACATTTTCTTTGTCTGGTTGTCGAACATCATATCCTGCTTCTACCAGTTCTCTGCATCGCTCTAGCATTCCATACCTTAAATAAGGGGAAAAAAAAATCAATTTACTTGCCATTTACTAAATATCCTCCAGTCTGGAGACAGCCACATACTAAAGAAGGAATAAATCTCTGTAAGCATCACCCCATAGTTCCTACCCGAGCAAACTCCACATCGCATTCAACAGAGGTCTTGTAAAAAGAGTTGGGCTGAGCCCTGACGAATAGAACTTTCTACTTAACAAACCAGTTTGAAATACCTTTGCTCATGCTGAAAATATAATAGCTGTAAATATTTTCATAGTTGTATATGTAAATATTTTCGTATCTGTAAATGAGCTTTCTTTTTCCACTACAGGGAGAAAACGAAACCGAATATGTTTCCTTTGTAAGAATATCGAGCCTGGCTCACATATGAGGACACTCCCATCTATTACAACATTTTACACACTCAGAACACTGTACTCACTGTGTAGCCTTGACGATATCACAGGTGCTGGGATCTTCAACAATGGGATACGGTCCGGGCAGACCTTTATCCCCGTGGGCGCTGTGATTGTTGTGCACATGAGGTCGATGAGGCCCATGGCAATGGCCTTTACACTGTCAGTTAACACAACATTCATGAACCATTATTATTTATAGTTTGTACACCACACACACCTCCCTCTACTCGAATATATCAAGTTCCGTTGATACAAATGAGGAAGTTAATTCAAAGCACAGTTAAAACCACTTGACAAGGGATTAATCCTTTTATTCGCGGAGCACGGCAGGGATGTGCTTAACGCGCACCAGGATAAATTTCAGAGGCTCTCAGCACCNGCCGCAGCCTCCTCCTCCTCCCGCTTCCTGGTGACGGCTCCGGGGCGGGGCCGCCAACGCACGGCCCGGGCGGGGCGGAGCCGGGGCCGTGAGGGGAAGGCTGAGGGCGGTGTCTGCGNGATATCACAGGTGCTGGGATCTTCAACAATGGGATACGGTCCGGGCAGACCTTTATCCCCGTGGGCGCTGTGATTGTTGTGCACATGAGGTCGATGAGGCCCATGGCAATGGCCTTTACACTGTCAGTTAACACAACATTCATGAACCATTATTATTTATAGTTTGTACACCACACACACCTCCCTCTACTCGAATATATCAAGTTCCGTTGATACAAATGAGGAAGTTAATTCAAAGCACAGTTAAAACCACTTGACAAGGGATTAATCCTTTTATTCGCGGAGCACGGCAGGGATGTGCTTAAGGCGCACCAGGATAAATTTCAGAGGCGCTCAGCACCGAGCAAAGCTGGTTCCCCACACAACACCCTCCCCCACAGCAGCGCTGCCACACCAGAAACCACAACCCACGGCCTTGCGAAGGGTTGTAAACGCGCTTTGGAGCCACGGTGCCACCCGCGCAACCCAAAACCAGACGCGAGGAAGAGAAGAGGGCAGGGAACAGAAGAAGGCAGGACACGCCCGCTCTACCCGGGGAGCCCCCGCCAGACACCGGCAGCACCGCAGGGCTGCTCCGCCCCGGCCTTCGCCGCCCGCCCCCGCTGCCCAGACAGCGCCGGCCCCTCAGCCCNNCCACCTCACACAGCCGTGCGGGGGAGCCTGGGGGGACTGTCCCCGACCTCTCTCGGCGCCGCGAAGCCGCTGCAGCTCCCGCGCGCGGGCCAGCGACTTCCAGCTTTCTTGGGTTGCGCCTGAAATGGCTCCTTCCCCTTTTCCGAGGCAACCGCACGGAAAAACACTTTTCGGTTTCGCACAGGATCGCCCCCGGGTGGAGGACAAGGAGCCTTTTCTGCTGGCGAAACTTTCGGGGGGTTGTGGCTCAGCGGCTGGAAGTGATCATTCGGTGAAGGGTGTGGAGCACGAGCCTGAGGAAGAGCTGCTAAGGGGGCTCAGCCTGGAGAAAAGGAGGCGCAAGGGGGACCTTCGTGCTCACTACAACTCCCTGAAAGCAATAGTGCCACCTCCTTGCTGGTATGGTTCCCTCAAAGATTCAAGGCCTTTTGGAACCACTTCACCCCCCAGGCGAGCCCCGTTGTCCCCTCGTACTGACAACCAGGCTGAGGGCGGAGCCGCCATTACAGGGCAAGCCCTGAGGGGCGAATTTTCGCGCCCTAAATGAACGGGGATAACTTGGGAAAACACACGGATCAAACACTCACGAGCTTCCCAGGTGACAGAGGACTCTGGCAGCCCCCAGAGCGACGCCATCTCCTCTGCCCTGAGAAGAAACCCTGCCGTGAGGGGCACGGCGACCTCCGGCTCTCGATGACATTCCTGGGGCAAAAGTGTGATGGCCCGTGGTGAATTAGCAGTCAGCGCTCACACCTCATCGGAAAAGGGATAGTTAGCAGCAGCTCAGCCTCCTGCTAAGGGCAGACACACACGGCTCTCGCCATCCCCTCAGAGCGGGGTCCTGGCTAGAAGGATGGTGGCTTCTGCCAAACCTTCAGGTAGAGGCTTGGAAAGTCATTGGGGCGTGAGAGGGTTGGCAGCCCTCGTAAAAAGGAAGAAAAATGAAAAAGCAGATGCATTTCTGAAAAAAAAATCCTTGTTTTGAGAGGACAGAGTACAAGGTGGCACAGGCTTGTGGTTGGCACCACACCACAGGCCTGTTGTACTGGCAACATTGTGTTTTGCTGTAACTAGGTCTGTTACTGCACATTCTCTCTCCATCAGCTGTTTTTAAAGTACAGGAAGATATTTGGGGGGGCAGAAGGAGCCCAACACAATTGCAGCAAGCCAATGATCTCAACAGCTTTCCATTGTGAATGAGAAGGAAAGCCAATGGAGAAAGGCATCTCTTTCTCCCATCCACAGGCTGAAGTGGACAAGGGGAGGTTCAGAGCTGACAAAAATAGACCATAATAAGGAACCCTGCCACATGGAAAACAATTCATTCCTAGTCAGCAGGTGCTACTGGGATTGTGGGATTCTATATTCGAATAGCAAAGTTTCGACAAAAGAACTCAGTGGAAATGCAACTCCTTCCACCCAGAGTTTAAAAATGGTGGGTTACAAAGTCCAACAAGTTATCAAGAATCCCGCCACAGCAAAACACAACTCCTAAGCAGCTATTCCTTCGACTCAGCCTCGATGTCTTAAGAGGCTGTGTGTGTGTGTGCCAGCACCAAGCCCTGCCTGCCCATTCCAGGGACTAAAGATGAAGCATTTTGCCAGGGCTTGACCTGAAACCATGTTTTGCCGCTTCTGGTTTTTCTCACAGCTTCTGCAGAGGGCCGAGGTCTCCGTCCCTGCCACCCACTCGCCCTTGGAATGCACCCAGGTGCCTGTGTGTGACCTGAGGGGAACTGAAGTGGCTGCTTCAGTTTGAAACAGCAGCTGTTTCATTGTTTGGGTTGTTTCAGCCGCTCCTACCCAGAATATACCCGGTGATGACAGAAACAAAAATTGGATCCTGGAGGAAAGGGATCCAAATCTTGGGAAAGGCTGAAAGGAAGACTTTGGTTAGAAACGTGTTTCTTTAGCTGAAGCTGCTAAATAGGACTCGACTTTCCACACGGGATAGGTTTTGGGGTTGTTNTAGGTTTTGGGGTTGTTTTATTTTGTGGGTGCTGTTGAAATGCAGGCGCAAACCCCAAAAAACTCTCTAACACGCCAGCAGTTATAAGATCAA
>WEIV01010805.1:652-30014 GCA_013390005.1 Calyptomena viridis | reverse complement strand
CTTATGTAATTTGAGTCAGAAAAATCTGAACAGGTAAACTATTTGTAACTTCTTACAGCTGAGTAGGAACATAAGTCATATTAGTAACAGAAAAAAGGCCATCTGGTCCAGCTTGCCTGAGTTTGCTTGACTGGTTGATCATAATCTCAACCACCTGCTTTTCCACTGAGCTCTGCTTTACCAGCCCTATCCTATTCCAGAAACAAATGTATCTGTCTCTTATATACCTTTATAAATCTTTCCTTATAACTTTAAATATTCAGACCTTATGTGGTCTTATGGCACAGGAGATCCACAAAGTCTCAAAAGAGATCAGAGCTGGTAGGTGTGCTCAACAAAAGCACAGAAAGAAGAGCTCTTGAACTAAGAATCAGATGAACATCTATATGATGATGTGATTGCCTCAGCCAGTTACAAAATGCATATGTTTGTCTGGCTTTCAGATTGGAAAACAGACACCTGTACTATTTATAATCTGTACTGACATCCTGCTAAAACATTATTTTACCCAAGTTTAAGGCACTACTGTCTTTCTTTTAATTTGGGGCAGGGGGAAATAAGGAGAGTATTTACTACTCTTAAACTACAGTTCCTTCTGCTAGTAGCAGAGAGAAGTAAACAACAGTCCTGTGAAGTAAAATTTTTGTTCTAGAAATTAAAGAACAAAGAAATTTACTATTCTGCCCATGTCTTTCAATTCCTACTTGCTTTATCAAAAATGCCATTTCTCTATGACAGTGGTTAAATAATTGAGAATGTGATTTAAATGGGATTANTTGTGTTTCTATAAGCCCATTCTCCCCCTCCCCCCCTTTTTTTTTTTTTAAATTCTTCCTTTTCCCTGCTTCTCTCTGCCTGGAGATGAAATAAACAAGGTTCCTCTTCTATAGCCATTGTCTTAGATGATGTGGTACTGGAACCTGTAAGTTATACTTCTTTGATTATCTAGGTCCTGATTCCCTAGCATAAGCTCCTAGCAATTCTTCCAGGGTTTTGGCTAATGAACATTCTTAGCCTGGACTGGTACTGTTGTGCTCTGTCTCCCTCTGGCCATTTTTTCGCTGCCTCTGAGTGTCTCTTGGCTGGAAAGCTAAAAAAAAAGACTTCATCTTTTGCTGAGGCCTTCTACCAAAGTTAAGTTAGTGCTTAGTGCTACTAAGTAAGTTAGTGCTGGGATGAATATGGGATAGTCATTCAACTTACAAGTTTTGAAAGCTCCCATGGTGGGTATAGAGATAATATGTACTGGCATGCATATGAAATATGCTACAAAATTATACAGAAATGCTTACTGTTTGATATGTCTTAATGCACTGTAAAAACTTTGTACTTACAAATATGTTTTCCATTAAAAAATCAACACTTTTCAGATAAAGATTCTCTGTTTCCCTCTCCTCCCCTGCTAATAGTAGGAGGAGATTGGCTGTGGACTAGCAGGATTTTTTTTGTAGACTAGAGTTATGTTTGGCACAATATGCCTAAAGAAACCAACAGCATAGTCATTTTGGGTCAGTTCTTTTGTCTAGCAGTGGATTTAAACAAAAATCTCAAAGCAGCAAAAACTTCTATTTTTATATTGCAAATAAAATACCCTACCCTTGCCAGATAATAATGACACTTTATAAAATAGAGGACCTGATTTTTCTTAGGAAGATCTGTTTCCTATATACACTTTTAGTAGTTGAGGTAAGTCTGCAGTCTAGTATCCTGCACTTCATAGCTTTAATGCTGATTCTTGTGTGTTTGGAAAATACAAAGTACAACAGATGTATCCTGCATAGAGCTTTCAGTCTTAGCTTGTTTTATAGCATAGAGCAAACAGATGAAGGATAAAAAAATAACTCATTTCCAGTGGGATGTGTTAAAACGTCATAATTAATCAGTTAAAAATCATTCTTTTCCATACTTGTTATTTTCTGTCTCTGAAATCCTTTTCTTTTTGATAGCTCTGGTACTAATTATCTGGCCACTAGCTGTTGGCCTTTAAAGTCATAAAATACAACATCATTCAGAAGACATGTGGCTCCAAAACCCAGTGAGCATGTAGGAGGAGTGCCTTTACAGGTCAAGTGCTGTAGCTGCTCTTTGACAAATCAGTCTGAATTAGCATCATAGGAGTCTGATGGTATTCCTGCTCCCCCACACCTCTGGCTTCATCTGTTAGCTGCTGGTGTTGCCAGCCATCATTTTGCTCTTCCAGACCTGCAGTCTGTTTCAGTGTTTGCTCATAGTGCTGGAGTACCTTTGGCCCCACAAACATGACTAGCAGAATTTATAGCATACGCTGAAATGAGCTCTGTATCTGAAACTCTACTGTGTGTGGCTTCAGCTGTCTTCAGCTAGGAATCATTTATCAATATTTTGTGGAAAGAGGAAATGGAATATAAAGTAACTCCTCTGACTGATGGTTGAAGTTCAAGAGATAGCAGTAGTTACAATGGGCACTCAAATAAAAGGCTTCATTAAAGGCTATTTGGCTATTTGCCTTTTGGCTAAATGTGATCATGCTGCTGATACCTGTATCCCCATGGATGGTTCCAATGTAAGCAGTTAATTGTGTAGTCTTACTTTAGGCATATGTCTGTTCCCTGCTCAAGAGACAGGGTAGGGAGTAGTAGAGAGAAAACCTAGAAGACAGCATTCTAGTGCTAGAGGCATCCTCTGGATAATCCTAGCTGACACACTTAGGCGTGGGCTCTACTAGATAGGTCCCAGCTTGGTGGGATGTGAAGGCAAGCTTGTATGCCCCCTTTCTTCTTCATGTTTAAGTTGAGGCTGCCTGCTTTGACATTTACCTGTGTTCTGCTCTCTTTATCTAATCTATCTGTCCAAATGTCTTCCATGTCCTTCTTTTTAGAATGATAAATGGAAAAGACTATTAAAGTTTCAGCATGCTAAATACTGTCCAGAGCCAATTTGTTGTATGACAGATGCAGCAAGAGGTAATTACTTGATTGACACAGGGGATATATGGTAAACTATGCGCTTTTAGGAATGAGAGTATAAGTACTGACAACACTGGTCCAAATGTAGTTTGCGGAAGTGCAGGGTTTTTTTGTGCACAATCCATACCTGAAAATGAACTGTATGGCTACCAAATATAATGGAGCTATCACTGTTTAATAAGCATGTGGTATCCATTAATATATTGGTTCTTTTTATTTCTCTGAGAAATAATTTAACACTTCTAGAACAAAAGTATAAATAAATATGGGTGGCTAATCTCACTAAATACCTGAACTTGACTTCAGAGAGTTAACTGTCCTTTGTTTTGAGTTGAATACTATGTAATGAACTTGTTTCATAATCTGTTAAATTTAATGGATTTTTTTCAACTCAATTCATTAAGTTTTGGATCAAGTCCATAGATAGTACAAAATACATGTGCATTGCCTAAAACTAACTGTCTGTCTTTTCTGTGGCTTGCAAATAGGTAAAGGATTGGGGCAAAAGTTGGGTATAAATTTTTTTTCTAAAATATTTTAAAAGTTTATTTAAGGGAGGTGGTGCACCTTGATGTCCCCCACATTTTCCCAATATCTCTGTAAAATTCAATAAATTTGTTTGCAAATCTAGTCTGCATTTCCACACATCTATCATTCAGGAACTTGGCTTAACAAATAAAACACTCTGGAAGAGAGGAGAGCTAATTCCTCTTTTATACCAGAATAACTCCATTCACTTATCAGTGTTAATTCTTACTGTATCTAGTTTGGAAGAACAATGAACACAGGAACTCAACCTAAAAGGTAAAAATTACATGAAGGGAGCATGGATATTTCCTTTGAAAAACTATGTTTATGCTTTTGGGTTGAAAGACTTTAATTCATTCCAGTTCATCCTTTTTCTTTTTTTTTCTCCCCTTTTTTTTCCCTCCCCCCTTGTGCATGTATTTCCCTAGCATTCTTTAAATGTATTGTTCTGAGGGGCAAAAAAGTAAGATTAATGTGTATGAGTTAGTATCAGTTATTGTTTTCTTCCTAATATCCTGCAGCTTTATGTTGCTTAAATGTATGCACATTCAGAGTTTTGAACATTGTGAGAAAAGGTTTCACTGGTATCCATTCTTGCCATTAAAGTGCTTCCCATCTGAATATTGCCTGCCAAAGTATGTGGTATCCTGCAGAGCAAGAGGATGAGGACATAGATTGCAATGAAGCTGAACAGTTTGCACTTCCTAATGGTGACACCAGACATCAATCTTTTGTAAAGACAGCCCAGAATACAGGAGAATGAGAACTCTCACCCCCACTCTCCCACACAGAAAAAACAAAAGGAGAATTATCTTCTCCTTTTTTCCATTTCATTCCAACAATTTCCGTCTAAGATCCTCCAAGATGAATATGTTCTCAAATTGCATAAGCTGACATTTCAGTGGCTGAGACACTTTAGGGAAAGGAAAAAAAAGAAAAGAAGTAATTTTTTTTTTAGGTTTTCTGAAATGTCTTTTTTTTTAAATAATTTATTTAATGTCAGTTCTCTTTTTTATCATCAGACTATACAGTGCTAATTTTGTAACATTTAATGCATTTCACACATTTATACCACAGTTTGACATCAGTATTCAGTAACACTAATTTATATTATACAGGTTGGCAAATGCTCAGAACTAAAGATTGCCAGTGCTGTAATCAGCCATATTTGGAGAGGCTTGAGTCAAGTCTGAAGCTTGTATAAAGTGGCACAGATCTGTAGAAGTCAGTTTGCCCCAGCTGCTGGGAATCTTCTTCTTCACACAGAAATTTGTTGCAGGTTTTATTTTAATATATAAACCTAATTTCACAAACAGGATGATTTATATTTGTGAAATTAATGAGCCCCATGCTCCTCTTTGTAGTAAAAAAGGTGCAGAAAGAGCAAAGTGCTGCAAAAAGTTTCTGTATCAGTGAGTTGGAGAAGTTAACATAAACTGTGCCACTCAGTCAAGAGGATGTGAGGGTGTAAGTTGGATAAACCTTGCTACAACCATCAGGAACCCTCACTAAAGAAAGGTTAGGTGAAAAAACTTCAGGTCTTTATTTCTGGGAAATGCTTGACAGGGCTTGGGACTGAGTTTACACGGAGGATTTTATGCTATGGTTAGTTATCCTTTAAACTGCCATGGCACCAATCTATTTTTTGGTACAAATCAATGCTGTTTTAACACTTTTACACCTAAATAATATGTCATGAATGATCTTAACAACTGGAAAACAGGATACCCAAATCAAGCTTTATAGACACATGGAAGAGACAAGTGAAATATCTACTGCCATCACAGTACCTTGCGATCTAGAGACTTGTATCTTTCCTACAGAGATCGTCCAGAGGTCAGGCAAACAAAGCTTTAACCAGCTGCAGAGCTGCTCCAAACAAGTAGAGCACTTGAAAAATTGGCTTCAGGAATATGTGAGAAACAGGTTGGTCAGGCAAATTGGTGTAGCAGAATTTTGTGAGGCACTTGCTGTGGACTGAAAGGTTTGCCAAATGTTCTACTATTTTCGGAGTTTACATATATACACCATACTAAAACTTCATTCCTTCTGTGTTTTTCTTCATCATTTTAATTTTTCCTATTTGTGGAAATGTCCAAACCCAACATTTGCATGCTAAAATTCCTTTGGTTCATTTATCTTCTCAATGTCCTTTTGCACAAAGGCATGCACATTCATTTTCTGTCAGAACTATGGATGAAGTCAGATATTGAATCACTGTTAATTTTTGAATCTTAACCTGATAATTTTTATTCTTTTGTGGTTTTCCATGGTGTATGAGGAAAATGACTGTTCAATTCTTGGAAATGGTAAAAAGCTTAATTTCGGACTGTCCTAATGTAATTAATGGAGATTCTTACCCTGGTTTACGTGGATTGACCCATGCAGCTTAGCTTCCAAGAGAGCTGCTCCTCCTAGAAGAGGCTGAGTCTTTCTTTGCTGTGGCTTTTCCTAGCCTTTCCATTGATGTCCTATGCTTACGAGGATGTCAGGAAATAACATAGGGCATGTACATGTTAAGAAGGCTATTATTTTTGACCTGGCCAAGCTCTGCTTTCCTAGTCACATAATATCTTAAATATTTTACAGATTCAGAAGTGTATAATTCACAGTCCCCTGGATTCTTACTAAGAGGGGATATAATAAGGCCTGTTGTTTGTTCTGGGTAGCATACGTAATACTTTGGCTTATCTTGATTCTTCCCACATTTCCCTAGACCATTCTGACTCTTAAGTTTTGCAGATCTTATTGTGGGGTTTTTGTGTGGGAGCAGATTTGTGTTTTCAACTGGTATGGCAGCAGATCAAGCAGGAGTTTTTGGCTTGTGCACAGATTCTGGAGGCAGGTTTTGTAGAAGGTTTCTACAATTTTTGGCTCATAAACCATGGGAGCATATACCATGTATTACTTGATTACAAGTTAGCCCACTCACTGAATAGTTTGCCGACCACATACAGTAACGTAAGAAGAGGACTGGAAAACAGAGATAATCCTGAACAAAGCTCATAAAAAGCACATCTCGCAGCACAGATAGATCAGATGCTGAACACCAAGTGAAATTTTCCAATTAACCTGGTGGATTGTGATTATGTAGGATACAGAGCATCTGGTGGTAATTATTTTCTGTTTGACGTTGACTTTGCGGCATTCTGTATGATTGCCTGTCCTGGCATTACCTGGGTGTGCAATATGTATTTTGTTGCAAAATGACCCAAGAGGACTAGATAATACCGAAACTGAAAAGATGCTTCTGAATTGTTCCATTTCTCCTGACATGCCAACTCTTTGAGCAGTGGCTAATGTATTCCAAACAGTGGTGGAACTCCTACTTACTAAATGCTGAGAGGTGCTTCCTGTCAAGTATGTGCACAGATAGGTGCTTCTCAGTAAAAGGAAGAAAAAAGTTAAGAAATTTGTTAGAATGTCTATAGTGAATCAAGTCTAATTCATCACTTGAACTCAGATCTCCTTACATCCAGTCCTTTGATTTACATATGTGATCGTCTTGAGAATACAAAATGCTAACACTAACTTTATTTAATGCCACAATGTAAAAAAAAAAAGTGTCTTATTTAAAAAAAAAAAAAAAAACCAAGAGAAAAAAGTGTACATTTCCCTGTATACACGCTTCTTAGTGTGTGGTATATAACAGACCCTTCCAGATAAATTCCTTGGATCTAATTCTGTTCTCATTAAACCCATGCAGCTCCACTAACCTAACTGAGGAAAGAATTTTTCCTATAAGAATTATATTTATAATAAGCAGTAAGCGGAGCCTTTTGGCAAATCACCTATCATTGAACAACACTAAAACAAAACCCATAAAGCAAAATTGGCTCAGAAGACTCACAAAATAGGGGCTACACCACAACAGACTGAACAGGAGACTTGCATACAGATCATGTCTGCTTCTGTTGTGGAGATGGTAATCAGTCTGTGTAGGTAGATTTCTGTTTTTCTGTGAGGTGTAATGGAATCTGGGGTTATTTCCCAATTTTAATAAAGGCATCCACCCTGGATCCCAAAATACAGGGTTTTCAGCCAACTTTCATTAAAAAATTCTGGTAATTGTCCTTTCCAGAAACAAAATTTAGGTGGTGCTCTGTATCAGTGGTTGTTCATCCAATTCAAGTGTAGAAGCCAGCAGGGAATGAAATTCTGTGAAAAAGCTCTGCATGAGAAGAGATTTATTCAAATTCTTGAAAAGCATCAACAGAACACTAAATTGGGAGGAGGTGTTGACTCCCTTGAAGGCAGAGAGGCCCTGCAAAGAGACATAGATGAATTAGAGGTCTGGACAATCACCAGCCACATGAAGTTAAACAAAGACAAGTGTCAGATTCTGCACCGTGGGTGGAACAACCTTGAATGTATGTACAGACTGGGGAATGAGAGGCTGGAAAAGAATCTGAGGGTCCTGGTCAGTGGCAAGTTGAATCTGAGTTAGCAGTGCCCTGGGAGCCAGGACGGCCAACCATGTCTGGAGGGGCATCAGGCAAAGCATCACCAGCCGGTCGAGGGAGGTGATTGTCCCGTTCTGCTCTGCACTAGAGTGGCCTCACCTCGAGTCCTGTGTGTGTTTTTGTGCACTGTAGTGTAAGAAAGACATTAAGCTATTAGAGAGTGTCTAAAGGAGGGCTACAAAGATAGTGAATAGCCTAGAGAGAAAACCATATGAGGAGCTGAGGTCAGTTGGCTTGTTCAGCCTGGAGAAGAGAAGGCTTAAGGAAGAGCTCGTCTCAATCTACAGCTTCCTCACAAGCACAAGCAGAGGGTTGGGCACTGATCTCTTCTCTCTGGTGACCAGTGACAGGGCCCAAGGTATCATCATGAAGTTGTGTCAGGGAAGATTTAGATTAGAAATTAGGAAAAGCTTCTTCACCCAGCAGATGGTTGAGCACTGGAACAGGTTCCCCAGAGAAGTGGTTGCAGCACCAAGCCTGACAGAGCTCAAGAAGTGTTTGGACAATGCTCTTAGGCACATAGTGTGTGTGATTTTTGGGGCTGCTTTGTGCAAGGCCAGAAGTTGGTCTTGATGATCCTTGTGGGTCCCTTCCAACTCAGGGAATTGTATGATTGTATGATTCTATGAACAGATCAATTAGAACAAGACAGGAAGGTAATGAGTAATCAAACAGTTGGGGGGTTTTGTGTATAAGAAAAGGTAATAGTTTAGCAGATAAATTATTTAAATACTATGTATGTTTCTCTTTTATCTTTGTACAGAGGGTTGAAATGCATAAAGAGGAATGACGGAAAAATTTACCTTCCAGCGAACTTTTCTTTCCTCAGTAATCGTGGGGTTTCTACTAATTCTGACTCGAGAGAAGTACACTCATGAGATGATCCCTTTTCACTTGCTTGTAGGTAAACAGCACAGATTGCCTGCCTCTGAAGCCCTGTAGGTTACAGCTGCTGTAGGAAGCAGCAGATCCCACATTGGGGTCTGTGGGGACCATGCCACAGGCAAGAGGTTTCTTTGCCACATGCTTGACTTGGTGGATTTCGTTGTAGTGTGATAATCTGTTGCATAGTAAATGTAATTTTTCTATCTTCTAAGTTTCTGGCTAGCTAAATTGTAGTGCAATTCCTTACTGAATACTGAAGGTATCTAATCTGATACAAGATGGCAAGCATAGCAAAACTAAAGGCTCTGTTTAAATGTAAGTAAGTGTTAAAGAGGAGCTTTCACCTGCTCTCCTAGCTACAGTCAGTGTTGACTGAAAGAAAATGAAAACTTTACATGACTCATCATCTGTATTTTTTTCCACATTACTTTAGATCCAGCTCTTATAAAGCTGTAGGCATAGAAACCACATATTTTTATTAAAAAGTCTTATCTAATCTTTTTTATTCACTTAAGATTTGTCAAATCTTTACCATTTCACTGATTTTGAGGATTTTGTAAAATGGCTGTTTTCACTGACATCACTCTGAAATAACTAGAGGGTTTTTTTGGCATACGTTTTCTCCTGTTGTTAATCAAAGTGTGTTGAGCTGTGGAAATCACTTAAAACTACAGAAATGAGCAAGAAAAAAAATCTCATTTTGACCTCTCTGTACCATGTATTCTTAAAGAGGAATCTTATGTGCATGATGATCACTTTCTACTACCACAAAACGAATACTTCGGAAGTAGTGAAATAGGGCCCAGGCATTGGATCTATTTTGGAGGCTCACAGAAAAGAACTTGATTAGTAATGAAAAATTAATTTGGAATAAAAAAAAAAGGCCAAGTAAAATCATTGGTTGCCTTATTGATATGGTTGTGAAAGTATGTGAAACATTACATTTTATGTGCTAATTAGAAGGAGGGAAGGAAGAAGTGCAAAAGAAGGGTAACATCAGTAATCTTCATTTTGGAAAATCCAGAAAAGACAATAAACAGGGACTGCTGCAGAAAGTCTGGCTCCAGCTATTTGATAGCCAGTGCTTCATTGGTGTTACAAGGCTACTCTGAAGGTACTCCAAAGCCTCTGCTTCTCCAGGCCATTTCCCTCAATTTCTCATTTTCTTTCTTATAACAACAGAATTTTTATCCTGAACTAATGCTAAAATGACAAATTTTCATTTTCTTTTAGAATTAGTCCTAAGATAAAAATCTCACGACTGCTTGGAGCCCACTGATTTTAGCAACTGCAAGTCTGACTTTGTGAGATGACTTTGTGGAGACTTAAAGAGCTAGGGTGAAAACTGAGGGTCTGTCCTTCATCCAGCAATTTCTGTATAGCACTAATTTTCTTTCCTTCCTCACCTAGCTACATGGCCTCATTTATTCTCTGTTGAGATTACATGCTGATTCCTTCACAGTTTAAATTGGGTGATGAAAGGAAATATTAATTGATTCAGTATAATAATAATGTATTAAACAATAATCAACTCCAGTAGCAAGATGCAGTAGCTCCGTTATTACCCAGATAGTTCATCAGATCTCCATCTGTTAGTAGGAACCTGGGGAAAGCCACACCAAGAAAGGATGTCCTTGCTGTGCTCTTTCCTCACTACATGTAAAGGACATGCCACCTTTATCTTCAGTTATAGTTCTTTGTAATAGCAGATGATGCAGAAGTTTTCCGGGACCAAACTGGGTGTAGTACTCAGGAACTTAAAGTGGGTCCTCCTGTGAGCAGGAGGTTGGACTAGAAACCTCCTGTGTTTCTTTCTAGCCTGAATTATCCTATGTTTCTATTATGTTCACTCTCCTGAATTAAAAATAGACGATTTGTGTGTAAGTGTATTGTGGTTATCTATTTTTGAAATTGTATTTACCAATCACATTGGAATTATGAAACTTTAAAAATTCCATTTGAGCGTTGTGTAAGTGGCTTCTTCAATGCCATTACCTACTTTTTTCCTGGAGTTTTACAGTAGAATTTGACTGGAGAGTTCTACAAAATACAGTAATGCTTCCTGTTTTCTACATAGATTTTTTTTTTAAAATCTCTGTTGGAATTGGCTGTATCTCAGTCTTGTTCTCTTTATTGGTCATTATGTAATAGTACATATGAGAAAGTACGTATGTGAGAGAGTCTTATAATTTCATCCTCATTCAAATTATTTTTATCATTTTCTCTCAAGTTTACATCACTAGGAATACAAAAGAGAAACCACAACATTTCTATAGACACATAAAATTTGTTTTTTGTAGGTAGTTGGTGAGTAGTCAACTGTATTCTTTGATGAATGCTTGATCTGTTTCTTACATTTGAGAGATGTTTTTAGGCATTATGATTGTAATATTTTTAATGTACTAATGGTTACAAACTGAGTCTTAGGATGATCTATTTCACACTTTTTCATTATGTTATCCTTTTGCTTCAAGTAAAAGGTTACTGATGGTGGGTTTCTTCAGATAAATTTTTAATACAAAGATTATTTCTGGTCATCAATTCTCCTTATTTTGAATAGTAATTTAAGATAGTCTGTGCCATTGGTCATCAAGAATAGGATTAAGGAACAGGATTTAATTCCTGCTGTAACAGAAGCTGTAACAGAAGAAGTCAGAAATAGCTTTAGCGGTTAAATTACTTGGGGCAGAATTGTTTGTTTATGTCCCTAATATTCCTGCGGTATATTTTTGAATGATAGATCATTTAAGCTGACTCACACATCTGAAAGATTAACATTTGACCAATATTCAGTTACCTTATTCCATATACTTGTTAGTGTAAGAGGCAGTTTAACTGAAAAATGAATCCTAATAAAATGCCTTTTTTAGTAATTCATTTTGAAAACCATTTGACCTTAACTAAAATGAAAGTAGACTGTAAAAATCATCATAGATTCCCTTCCTTGAACGTTTCATAATGCTGAAAAATGACTGAAGGAAAGGAGCAAGATCCAGTTACTGTACTCTGTTTGAACAGCTGTACTTCATTGAGTGGAGGCTTGTGTTACACACAGTTTGTGATAGGAAGTAAATGCGTTTAAAACAACTAAGGAGACAGGTCTTTAACCTCCACCTTTTCAGATGCTTTGTTCACTCATTTAGCTTCTGTTGAGGTCTTGGGAAACATTTCAAATACAATTATTGAATACTGAAGCTTACGTGAATAATTGATTTACTAGTGAACTTATTAGCCAGAGATGCATTGAGATAATATAGGGTGTTTTTTTGAGAGAGATCACTAATTCTTAATATAACGAACACTTGTTCCTTCAGGGACAAATGCATTTAAAGGAGAAAGAATTCTCAGATTTAAGGTTAAGTGTTTTGTGATAGTTGAAATTTCAGATTTATTTCAACAATGGTAAGTATTTCCAAGGACTTACAGGACATTCAAAAATGATTTTGTCATGTAAATTACCAAATTGTCAAAATTAATTAGACTTATAATTCCCAGTTTCTATCACAAAAGACTGTTACCTCCTGTTACAAGAATAACTAGTCCCCTGAAATGGTGACAATACCTTGAGATTCATTAAGTGGGCTTTTGGAGATTACTTTACATTGCAAGTGCATGTTAATCACCAGATCTAAACTACTTGATATAAACTTGGCTCCAGATAATTTTAGGACTTGAAGTACACATTATAGTATCATTCCGTGAATGTGATTCTAGTATCTGTGAAAGGCACTTCTCTAATGACTCTGGTGAAACAAGTCAGTGGCAGTGGGAGTGTGCAGCTGGAGGACAACCAGCAATAATTTCTGTAATCATGGTTTGTGTATACTTCATCCCTTGAAATACGTGAGACCTGAAATTTAGGTTTATGCAAAATAGACATTATTTGGGCTGCATTGACCACACACTTTCTCCTTTTTTTCCTGTAATTAAGGTAATCCTCATAGCTACATATCTGATGGCTGTGAATATTTTTATCTTAAGGTCTCACTTCAAATTGGCCAGATACCACTATACAGAACGGCCACCCAGATCTGCACTTAAATGAGAAAGCACCTTGAAATATAATCAGGATTTTGAAGTATTCTTCACTTCAGTGCATTAGAGATGTCATGCCTCCACAGGACATGGCTGACACTGGTTTGCCCTTATTCCAGCAATTTTTTTTTGAACTGTGACAATAGAGACACCCCTCTCCTTTGGCTGGGTCAAGGTTTCCCAGCAAGCATCCATTTGTTTTTCCATTTGTGGAAAAACTAGCGGGCAGGCAATGGCTGTGTTTTGTGGTCTGTGGTACAAGCTGGTTGAAGATTCATGCATTCCAGAAAAAGGTAAGCTGACACCAGTTAAGTTGTTCAACTTTGAGCATAAGATTTTTTGAACATTTTGTGTTCCTTCTAGTCTTGAAATATGACAAACGTGGGCCTGAGAGCATCCTCAGTCCTTGGCGTTCTGAATCCCATAACAGAGCTCCTATTGACTCATGTTATCAGGACTCAGCTCAGGCTTTCTTGCTGTTCAGTTCTCATCTCACACATCCTGCTCTTCCAGCAGTGATTTTAGTTCCTGACTCAGCCTCACCTTCCTTGTCATGAAATTTTACACTGACTTGTGCCCACTGACGAACATGTAACCCAGTCTACCCAAACTCAGCTTTGAGCATTAGGTTTTATTACCTGCCATACTGTGGTAAAATAGCACAGTGTAAATTGGGGGATTAGTTGCTTTTAGTTTAAGAAAAAAGGCCTTGGGAAACAGATGTTGCTTTGTTCTCCAGTACAAACCTCATTAGAAATTATGTGTTTTGCAGAGGTTAATATACTGTGGGCTGCACACCAAGTACACCATAGTTCTGAAGATTACAACTTGTTCACAGCCTTGAGACAATCTGTATTGCAGAAATACACCTCCTGGGTAAGTTGAATAAGATTTGACAATATCAACAACCTTTAGTAAAAGTGAAAACATAGTGTTTATTTCCCTTCAAAGAAAAACATAGTATTTTTTTTTAAAGTTGTTTTGACACTGAAGGCACAGAAGGTGAAACTGAAGATTCTGAGAATCATAAGCTTTAAAATATATTCACTAATGTTTGTACACCAAACTTGAAAAGAGCTACAGTAGTTAAGGCTAATTATATAATCCTGCATTTATATTTTCATAATTTTTTGAGTAGAATGGGGAATTTTTTTTCATTCAGTTATTCATGCATAAGTGCAGGAAAAGAGTAGAGTATAATGTAACTACTTGAGAATATATTTGTATAACTAAAAGGAGCAGGGAGAGAAATCATTGCTAAAAGTTGCTTTGGACATGCAAATGTATTTATTTGTCTCTGCTCATTCATGTCATGTCAGTAGGTAAAGGCAGTATGTCACTACTTTTACCTAGAATTATTTCAGATATAATTTATTTGAAAAGGTGAGCTGTGTAATATAAATTGAGTATTCATTTACAGATTTAAAAATGTGTATTTCCAAATGCATTCATAAATGTAACATAGTATTTAGGGTTTAGCTCTGGGCCCAGGAAAACTGCTGATTTCCTCAGTTGTGCTCTCACATTCTCTTTTGACTCTCTTTTTTTTCACTCAGATTGTGATTTGTCTGGTTATTGTTTGTTTTTAAAAAGAATAACTTCAAAATTTGAATGTTCAGAATTAGGATTCAAAAGGAATATTTGGAGTATTTACATATATAAATGTATGCATATAATTACATGATTCCATTATATATTTTATATATTATATTATTATAAAAAGATATATATAATTATCAAATGAGGTAATATGGATGGTGAAGAAAACCCAGAGTCCTCTGGCAATCTCTACATCCAGCCTGTGAGCAAATGAGTCAAAGTCAAGAGTCTGTGATCAGACATACAAATCCAGTATAACTCCATTAACTTCAGTAAAGTTAGTCTGGATTTATGCTTACATAACTGAACATAGACTTAGCCTGATTTTGATAACTGTTTCAAATACATGTCATTAAATTAGTTAAAAGTGTTAGGTTCCAAGAAAATGGCTAGTTCTTCTGAAAATCATGAAGCAATACTATTTCTTAGATTTTTTTTTATTAAAGTCTTCTATATAAATTCTTGTTGTTTTTTTATTCAGAAAATAATCATCTGATGTTAGTAAGAGTGCCTAAAATTTAAATTACTATAATGAACAATAGCAGAAGAGATGCATCTCTGTGACAGCTCTGCTTCCTCTGTAAATACTGCTATCTTAAAGATTTAACCTTTGCCCATTTACCCTTTGAGACCATATGTGCAGATGCTTAACAAAAACAATAATTCAAAAAAGACAAAAAGCCTGTGTGTACATATGGATGTGTGCATGAGCACTTTGCCTGCCTGCACAATTTTGAGGATGAGAGCTCAGAAAGCATAAAATATTCAGGAAGACCAAAATGTCTGGTCACCTTGGGTTCTAAAGACCATCCTCAGGACCACCCCTCTGGTATCACTTGGCAAATAATATATGTGCATTGAAAATTCATTTGCTTTGTGCAAAGGGAAATAAACCTAGGAATACATTGTACTTTTGTGTACAGTGGGTTTTTTCACCAAGTACTTGGTGTTAGCCAAAACATGTGGTTAGTGTTTTGCCTCCTCCCAGAACTTTTGAGACATATGCCATTTTTTTTTCTGCAAAGCCTTACTATGTATGATCACAGTTCTTGCTAATTCTTACTGAACTGCTATTTTCAGACTGCCATATTTGCCTGGAACTATGAATGGATCTGCCTTGAAGCTGAAACTCTGTGAAGCCTTTAGTTACTCTCTGAGAGTGAACTGTTGTTGTTGAATCTGTACTGTACTGTATGGTACTGTTGAATGCAATTTGACATCCAGTTTTGTGGAGGCTGTGAGAAAGTTGTGGTGAATGGTGTGGGATTGTGGGACTGTCCTGTTGCCAGCTCTGCAGTGTTTTAAGTTAAACCTTTAAATAAATCAGCATATTAATCTATGTGGGTTGTGCTCAAGCTGATTGAAAAGGTGTGAAATGAAACAGAATAGAAAAACATGTTTGACAATCACTGGTGTGAGAGGTACTCCTAGATTTGGAACCAAGTGTGCGGTGTTTCATGTCATTTGCATACACAGTGTTTCTGTTTCTCCAGTGGAGAGGCCATAGAGAAGCAAACCTGACGTCTTAGAGATTGTGTTGAAGCTCATTTTGTGGGATAAAGATACAGAAAAAAAAAGTATATTAATTTATAAGAAGAAAACAGCAAGCTAATGCAAGTGATGAAACAGTCAAAGTGCAGTTGTGAAAGGGAAGATTTGCACATCTTGAAAATCTGTTTAATGCTTTTAATACCAGTTCACAGCTTTCCTCTGAGGGTAAGATTTAATTGCAAATATTAGATCCATAATAATTTGATAGCTTTAGACTATATATTTAGATAAAGGTTTGAATTATGCCTTGGTATAAAAGCAGTGGAAACATCTATATATAAATCTGGAAAGGGAATAAGTAACACAGGTCATTTCGGCACAGTCAGAAAGTTCACTTCATGTCTGCTGAGGAGTCTGCCAGGTTTGGGATCTGTAAGGGATGTTTTTTTGAGTTTTTTATCCTTGCCTTTAACTCCTGCAGAGTCCTCACACAAATTCATGCCCACACAAACCAGCTGTCCTGCAGCCCCCCATGCCCTGCAGACCCTGTGTGGCTGCCTCAGCAGGTGGCCCTAGAGATGCAGCGTGGGATGGAGGGGCTCAGCAGAGGAAACTCGGCACTCCTGCTAAACCTCAGGAGTGTCAATTAGTTCCCTTTCTGTAGTGGAAGCATTTATAAACTTTTACTTACAAATGAGCGAGAGAAAGGTAGAGATGCCCACATTGGAGAGTATGTAGTGGACATGTACCCATCCAAAGGGGCGATGCCTTCAGTGTATGGGGCTGCAATGTGGCAGCCCCATATGCAAAAATCCCTCTCCACCCCCTCACTTAGATGCCTTTCCCATCAGCTGTTGTGTCACTTTCTCAATCTCTGTTGCTGAATCCACAAGTGGAAAAAGATCTCTGAGTGTGATAAATGTTTTTCTGCAGTTTTGACCAGAAATTCCATCTTGGAGCCAGGAAAGTTGTCCTCTACAGATTAGTGAAAGCTGGTACATTCCCATGAAATGCTTTGATTTGGTGAATTGGCATTTCCAGTGAAAAACTATTTAATGATTTTTTTTTTTCTGACATTGATCTTAGTGTTTCGGTAGAACCACAAACAGGAGAAACCAAATCTTTTTGTGGGAAAGGTTTTCATTCCTCCCTGAAGGTTCTGCTTCTGTAAACGATCTTTTTCTAATCCTTTCTGTGCAAAATAAAGCTTACGTTAT
The DNA here is from genome assembly GCA_013390005.1 of Calyptomena viridis. Taxonomy (NCBI): domain Eukaryota; kingdom Metazoa; phylum Chordata; class Aves; order Passeriformes; family Eurylaimidae; genus Calyptomena; species Calyptomena viridis. Next base: position 12,851 of record WEIV01010805.1, on the reverse strand, counting down.
GAGGAAACATGAGGCAGTTAGGAAAGCATTCTTCACTGTCAATTTCAAATTTATCTGTGCATTTATATAAAATTTCCTTCGTCTCACCACTTAGCTGGGAAATCCTAGTACTCTTGTGAAAAGCAGGTTAGAAAGTAAATACGAAGATGATCCTTCCTTCCCCCCTGGGGCATCTGGAAATACCACCAAATTGCCACTGATATTTTTAGGGAAAAAGCCTACAATTTTTTAACCCTGCTTTCAATCCTGAGCCACTGCCATGAATAATCTGAAAACCATCTGGGGTGTTTTATTTTAATCAACTTCTTCTCCATTCCTTTCAAAAAAATTTCCTGCTGTTATGATGCCATATACAATCCAAAATAAGAGAGAAAACTGAAGTAGCTTTACTTAAATGTGTCCTACTCTGTTGGCTTCTTTGTAAGATAACCTTTGAGAGAAACCATGCCAGCCTTCTGATTGTTGTGGGTCAAATATCTCCCAGTCTTTTTTTTTTTGGTAGGTCACCCACTTTTATCAATTAATTACTAAGGGGGTCCAGGTTAGAGTAAGGAAGAAAAAGGAACTCAGGAAAGAGATTGACTTCATGCCAGTGTTTAGAGCATTTTTTCTTAAGTATTGGGAACCTTGCACTACATTTCTGTTTACAAGCATGGAGATTTGTGGATTTTAAAGTCGCTCTTCTGCTTAATAGTCTTCTGCACAAGACAGTCTGATCTGTGTTCTTAATTCCTAAATAAGTCTTAATGTCTGCCTTTACTCCAGAATTTCATGCCTAAATGCCACCTCCCCCCAATGGCATTTACCATCTCTCACCCTAGTTAAGAGTTGCTGTGGGGTTTTTTGTGAGTTTACTTAGACTGAGTGATTCTTATGTATTGAATGCACAAATTTCATCTTCCAAGTATATTTTGCTTTCTTTTTTTGTTTTATAAGTGCTATGCAAACACATCAGCATTTGAGGATCAGAGTCATTAGTACAAAATAACTGTTTATGTTATTTCTCTTAAGTTCCAGAAGTTCAGTATCCTCCTACTACCTTTTAATTCTTGGAAAGCAACTTTCAAAACATTCAATCAGAAACACCTTACATGTAGTTTTTGGAGCAGCTGTAATCCATGAAGCCTTGGATTCACGTCCCAACCCTGCCAGGTGGTACTCCAATGGCTTCAAGGTTTTGTCGTAGTGTTTGAGGCATTGTCTGGTGTTGAAGCCAGCAGACTAAGCTGAGATTATAGAGCTTTGGTCCTCCATTGGTTCATCACAGCGAGATATGACTGTGGTGACTTCCTCGAGAGCATCAGTCACATCACAGGGGATGGAAGTGCAGTTTTTTCACGGCCCCAGTGTGAAATCTTACCTATTGGGCAGACCTTTTGACTAAAATGGAGAGAATATTGGCTTTAAATGTTATATCCAGACCTACATTAAAGGCATTCCTGGTCCAGGAGGCCAGTTATGGCTATCAGACTGCTTAGTCTATTGTTCAAAGATTTGATTTTTGTGAAAAAGACAAAGGGGATTTGGAAATGGATTTTGCTAATTTTGCTGCGTTTCACAGGGAGCTCTTGTCTGCTACACAGTTTTTCCCTGAGTGCTTAAGAGATTTAAAGTTTTGGAGGCACCTCTGCTACAGTTTGGTTTAGAAAAAATCTCTGTATTTTAGAGAAGGATTAAATTTTAATACAGGTGACAGAACACAATGTCAGGTACAAGCAAAAAGAAAAAACATAAGCCTTTTTCTGAAGAAAGCAGATTGACTTTTAACGTGCGAAGGTCTTGGAAGTTTTATTCTATTACTCAGCCAGTTAAGCAATAATTATGAAATTCTTGGGACTTTACTCTGTATGTCAGATACCTGGGTGTTTCCTAATCAGTTTTCTCATACTGCTTCTATGCTGGCATGTTTTTAGGATTTGACAGTAGATTGGGACTTTAGGGGAGATGTCATGAGAAAGTTAGAGCGAGAATTTATAATTAACTTGGAAAACCAAGTAAGCTTATGGTGCTCATGTAGAGAGTTTGGATGAAAAAACTATAGTGTTATAAATTCGCACCTTGCTTAGTCTGTGATAATTCTGCCCTATTAGTGAACCTTTCATGTCAAGGATATGTTGCTGTCTGCTTCATATAATATGTTCTTTTCTCAGTATGACTTTCAGGAAATCACTTTTGGATCAATTTATGTCTCATTTGCTATAGCACATCTTGTAGTAACATAATAATATCTATGTATGCTATGCAATTTCTACATTATGGACATATTAGAAGAAGCAAGTATATTGTGCAGTGCTTTTTGCTCCTGAGGTAACTATATTTTCTTGAGTTTAGAATTAGGTATCTAATGTATGATTTCTTTCCTTTTTTTCAGATGTTCAACTTGCCCATGGCTCTTTTCATTCCCCCTTCGGTGTTTGCTGTTCATTTACAGTTTAATCTACTTTACCAGTTTTGGATACACACAGAGGTAAACTGGGTTTTTAAGCCATACCTAAACAGTTAGCCTGGAGCAGTGTCCTGGAAATCCACTAGCAGCTGATTTATTGTGTAAGAAAAATCTTTGTCTGATTTCTTTAAGGAGAAACATCTGTTCATTTTTATTCCTTTTTCTGAATATATATGGCTAAGTTTATAAGAAGCAATGAGGCCAGTTGGTCCCAATTAGATTTAAAAGAAAAGTAACTGTAAGGAATCAAAACTTTTTGCTATTTTAATAGTATATTTTCCTATCTTGAAGCTTATTAAACATTTTTGGCAGATACTGAAACTGATTTTCTTTCTTAGATACATATTTTAGGGAAAAATATCCATAAGCCAGTGCTTCTTAAAAATCATTTAGAGCTGCAACTAAAGTCACATATTGTTTCTTTCTTAGTGCAAGTAATTTTCAGATGAAAAATACTTCTTGATTGTCTGGTGTCTATTTTTTTATGACTGCACCACTTTATTTGTGTTTTGTGAGTGCATAGGCCGTATCTAGTTTACATACATATAGAGTTAATAACCCACTCTAATTAGTAAGCAGTTTCCCACACTTCTCAGGTAGTTCAATGGCCTTTGCCGCCTTCTTTGCATTACAGTAGAGGTGTTTAAAGGTATTCCATGTTATAAGTCAGTAGCATATTTCTCAGTAGCCCCAACTGGGCTGTGGGCTAATTATTTCTACAACACTTACTCTTTTGATTATTCTGCCCATACACATGGCTTTTTCACTCTAGTTTCATGATGTGAGACGTAGGATGATTCTTTGGGAAAACAATATTATTTTCTTTATCTGGTATTTTAGGTAATTCTGTTGTTTAACTTCTAGTTTTTTCTTTTATCCTTTCTGTCAGTTTCCATAAAAAAAAAATTGAAAAATAAAAAAAGATAGTTATAGTCAACCAATAGCAAACTTTGGTTGTTGACATTTCACTTCTGTTGGACACATTTCTTAAATCATTAACACATGTCTGAAGCTCTGCAACACCACATGAATAGGGAGGGCTTATGATAAAATGTCACACATATCACCAAAACTGGCATAAACTCAAGCAATACACAATTAAGCTTTTAAAATTTTTTTTACAAATTCCAGCACTTTTTGAAACTATACCAAATGAATACTATGATTCACATAGTAGCAAAGTTTCTTTGACCATGCTTTAGGTTCCACAAACTAGTTTTAGTGTGTTTTGCCACTGAGAAAAATATAATGTGCTTCATCTAGGTCTTCTCTGCTGTTTGAAGCTGTCTCTTCCTTGCCTGAGATGTTTCTAACATTCTATGTTTCTATATATATGTTTCTAACATAGCGGTAACTCAGTGAGTCTGAGTGTTTGATGCCACAGTGCACGTCTATTTTCTGAAGTGAATTTCAGAGGCTTATGAGTTGCCTACATCCCTCTAAAGCTCTAAATCCTTCGTAGGGCTTTAAAAGGAATTTCCAGAGCGTATGTGCTATGTGCCAAGTTTAGACACTAGTCTAAACAAGAATGAATTTCAGTCTGAATGAAAAGATAAGCACTCCTGACTATTAAATTATTGTGCCAGTAGAAAAACAATGGATCTTTTGTACTGATCCAGTTGATCCACTCATAGAACTTTGCTTAATGTTGATATTGTTGATTTTGTAGCACAGCTGAAATCAGTTGAAATATGTTGAAGTCATGCTCTAAGGTCAAAAATTATGTCAAAATAGAAATAGGGTTACACCATGTATTAGCAGATTTCCTGCTCTCAGGGGTGAGGGATTGACAGAAAAGGGTAAGAAAAGGGAGGGAAATGGTAGCAGTGCTGCAGGTTTATGTTACTCAATATTTTTGGTGAAACTGATATGATGCTTCACCTTTTGTATTGAGTTTTCTTTGCAACAACTATTAAAATTTAACTGTTTATAGCTGTGGCATCTCTAAATTTTTTCTAACAGTCCTTTTCTGAATTTTAATGGTTCTAATTATCTTGCACAGATTTTATTAATATGAAAATCCTTTCTGCAAGTCTGTTTCCATCAGTTTTCCAAGATACAAGGTTTTTTGGGGCTGCAGACCTGGGGTTCTATGGAAAACAGTATCCTGTCTCAGTAACTGCTGCTAACCCTTGCATTGAGAGCAGATATTCATCATTCCCCAGCAGCTCTGGTGTCCTCTGGTAGCCCATGGTGCTGTTACAGCATGACAATGCATGTCATTAGAGGGCTAGTGTAGATATGCTTTATTATTCCATTCTGCCAGTTGAAGATGTAATAGTTTGCTTCTAAAATCCAGAAGCAATTGTTAAGAAATGTTGTTTTTCCTCAGATTTCTGTTGCTTTTCATCAGGACTGAGTTTTCCTTAGATACAATTTGGTCCACTTTAGCTAGTCAAATATGTTTGGAAAGTGTCACTTCACAACTTTTGGTTGCAAATCTTTCTCCTTAAGAAAAACGAAATCTAGTTAGATACAGGAAAAAAAAAATCTCTTTTGTTTGATAGGTGATTTTTTTCAACATAGATCTGAAAAGTTTAAAGACATGCACAATGTAGTGTTTTATAGAAGGAAAAAACATGTAATATTGAAGTAATAAGAAAGAGCAAAAGTACATGAAAGTTCCTGAGGGAAGATGTTTTGTTTTGGGAGTAATTTAGGTTGAATTCAGGAATTACAAGAGAATGATCAAACTTTCTATTCTGTGTTTCAGCCTAGAGCAAAAGTTTATAGCCAAATATGATATTTTCCTAACTTTCCTACTTAAATTTTATGTGTGTCCACTGTTGTTTCAAACATTGTTAAGAGATTTTTCTTGTGTTATAACTTTGACTTTTCTCAGTATTTGTTATGTTTTTGTCCAGCTTGCCTAACAGCAGATCAGACATGCTCTATTTTATTTTTATTATGGCTTGTTTATTCCTGTGACTACACTATCATAAAGATCAAAAGTACATGCTTGTTCTGTCTCATTTAGACCTCTGTCTATACTTTGCATGCATTAGTTTTTGTCCTTTTGTATAAAATAGTACAGCATTTTGAACTCTGTAAATCTTTTATAGATATTATACTATACCGTTTTTGTGGTGCTGGAATCTTTTATTGTAACATGTTATTAGAATGGGCTATTGATACCGTAAATGTATGTCTGAAATTGATAAAGAAAAGTTGGATATGCTAGAGTGAAAGCAACTTTGTGACTTAACGCTATGCATTTGTGTTTAACTATATTGTCCCATTACAATAATTTTTGCTGTCGGAAGTCTACATTTATTTTTTTGCACTGCTTCTGTGCATTTTGGATCAATGTGCTAAGTCCAAAGAGATGAGATTTAAGGCTAGGTACCAGGTCCTGGACTTTGATCACAACAATACCATGCAGTGCTACAGGCTGAGGGAAGAGTGGCTGGAAAACAGCTGAGCAGTGAACATGGGGGTGCTGGTTGACAGCCAGATGAATATGAGCCAGCAGTGTGCCCAGGTGGCCAAGAAGAGCAATGGCATCCTGGTTTGTATAAAAAATAGTGTGGCCAGCAGGACCAGGGTAGTGATCATCCCCCTGTACTCGGCACTGGTGAGGCCACACCTCAAATCCTGTGTTCATTTCTTGGCCTCTCATTGCATGAAAGTCATTGAGGTGCTGGAGAGAGTCCAGAGAAGGGCAACAAGCTGGTGAAGGGTCTAGAGACTAAGTCCTGTGAGGAGCAGCTGAGGGAGCTAAGGTTGTTTAACCTGGAGAAAAGGAGGCTGAGGAGAGATCTTATCAGTCTTTACAATTATCTGAGAAGAGGTTGTAGCCAGGTGGGGGTTGTTTTCTTCTCCTAGGCAACCAGTGACAGGACAAGAGGAAGTGGCCTCAGGCTGTGCCAGAGGAGAGTCAGGTTAGACATTATGAAGAATTTCTTCATTGAAGGAGTGGTTAAGCATTGGAATGGGGTGCCCAGGGAAGTGGTGGAGTCACCATCCCTGGAAGTGTTCAAGAAATGACTGTCACTTAGTTCTGTGGTTTACTGACATGGTAGTGTTTGGACAAAGGCTGGACTCAATGGTCTTGGAGGTCCTTTCCAACCTTAATGATTCTATGATTACTATACCATGTACATGGCAATCTGAAGTTATATCGGATTTTTTTCAAAGATTTTTTTGGAAGTCTCTGAGTAGCATCAAGGAATTGAAATAAACTCCTAATAGTTTATTTAGGTGAAAAAAAAATCAACCCCAAAACAACTGAGGAAAATATTTGGCAGTGCTGGGTTAATTGTTGGACTCGGTGATCTTGAAGTTCTTTTCAAACCTAAATGATTCTATGGTTCTGTGATCTCAATAAATCAAGAAAAAACAATTGATTCTGTCCAGTACTGTTTAGGTCAATGGAATGAGTCAGTAGACCTGCTCTTAGTCTGGGAGAAAAATGTCTATGAGTAGACAAACCATTCTTATCTAAGGAGATGTGAAAAAAATAAGGAGAGTGAAAAAAATACTTCAGTCAAAGAGCACTAAAAATCTAGTTTTTCAAAAGCCACAAAATGTTTCAGGACTGTTACTGACAGAAATATGCCATTTCAGTTTATTTTCACAGGTGATTCAGAAGGTCTACGGCTTATATTAAACTATATCCTTCCATCATGCATTTATTACAACCAATAAGTTAGGTGTGTTTATAACCTGATAGACACCTGTGAAAAACAGAAATTAGTTTCTGTTAGTTTAGCTGTAATTTTTATGAGATGTCAAATTGTATTTGGAAAATACCAACTGATCCAGTCCCTGATGGTAGTAATTGCAGCAGCAGATTATTCCTTGACTGTTTGATCTTTGACATGTATTAGTTTCTGTTTAATTTTCTAATTTAAGGAAAGACTGTAATCTGCCCTTTACCATACTCACAGAAGTTAGTTTTTTAAGGCATCTCTTTTTGCCTTTTTTAAGTCTTTCTACCTCGTCAAACTCTGGGAGCAGAAAAAGGTGAGCCACAACTATTAACCAGAAGTAACATGGGTGAAAATAGGTTAGGAATGGGAATAATTTTGGCAACATCTCATGCGGATTGGAAAGAGAGACATAAAATTGCTACAGATATAGGGAAGAAACATTTGGTTTTGTCAGAAGACACCAATTCAGTGAAACTGAAACTTGCCGAGGAAATGTATTTGTCAAAAAAAATTTTGCATTTATGTGCAGTGTACTGTTGTAAGTTTTTGCCTATGTCTTTCTTTAGCTTTGATTTCTGCCTATTTTTCTTTAAAGAAAAACTTTGAAAGACAGAAATTATGAAGTCTTCACACTTTTGTGCCCCTTCCCATACAGCCTGCCTGGCTCCCTGAGTACAAGTGAGCTGTTGTGGCCCAGTCTTGAAGTCCTTCTGTCAATCAGCTCATACTTGGGAAGATGACTAAATTCAGAAAAGATCTTACAAGTTTTGTTTTGATTATTTTTTTTCCCAGTAAGGAAATTAAACAAGAAGATTGATGAAACAAGTAAAATTCAGGAAAATACATAAAAATGTACATACTTCTTTTAAGCAGCAGCACACCTGTGATTATCATATCAATAGCAAAAGCTATTCTTGAAACTCTAGAGAATGTAAAATCTGTTGGATGGTGGTCAAAAGAGTCATAAGATTTTTAGGATAATGTGTAAAATAAGTGTCAGCTTGAGACAATAGATAAAAGTATTCAGTTATTAATTTCCAGATCTTAACAATTGAGATTGGTCTATTTCTTTGCAAATTTTATTTTTCCATTTTCTTGGACTTATTTTTGCCACATTTTGTCCTGTAATCTCATTTAAATAAGCAAGAAAAGAATGCAGGAATAAAAAAATTATCACAGGGTCTATTTAAAGTACTTGCAGTAGTTTTGTAATTTAGAAGCAATTTAGTAATCCATTTTTTAAAATTGAAAGGTACGTTTGATCAAGAAATGAGACTTTGAATTTAAAAAGCATTTTAACAAATCTTATTTGACTATTACACTTTTCAGTGTTTTCACTAGGAAGAGGTTAGTATTGTTCTTGTAGTTGGTTTGTGGATCTGGAGGAAAGTTTTTGGTACAGTGCTAAAATACTCAATAGTTTTCAAATGAAACAGTAGGTGCCCTCCTAGTAGGTAAAAAATCTCTACACCTGGTTCACAAAGGCATAAACTTACTCTTATTTTAATGTATTGTTAATAGTTCCTATAAGGTTGTAAGATGCGAGTCAATGTGTGGAAGTTCTTGCAAAATGGTGATATACAAGTAGTATACAAAGTGGAAACAGAGTATGGTGGACTGATCCAATTTTCTGGCCACAATAAGGAACATGGTTAGGCTTTGGGTTTTTTAGTTTTGTTTTAGTGTGGGGTTTGTCTGTTGTTTTTTGTTTTGTTTTAATTAAAAAGCATCACTAGTAAAAGGCAAAATTGGTAATAATCCAATGTAATTGAGTAGAATTGTGAAGCTGTAGTATCACTTGAATTTGATGCTGGACGATCACTTGGAATTCAAATAACGTATGCCAACAAAACCTTTAATTTTCTTTATTCTAGCACATTGGTTCATTTAGGGAAAGAGCAAATTTAACTTTTTTTAGTTCAGCCACTGTAGCAAAAAAGTAGACATGGGTCTGTCTGATATTCTCTTCAAATTAGAAACACACACATGTCCTAGTCAGGTTACAAAGGATCAGAAACTTACCAGGAGACTTTTGCTAGAAGTCATCAAAGAGATGAATGTAATTAGAGATGATTACAGCCATTCTCCTAATCTGATGTTCAAGATTGTGTCTGTCAACTCTCAGTGATACAAGTGATTTAAGTGAAATTCCTAGAAACAGGTCACATCATTCAACAGCCTGCTAAATACTTTCTCACTGTTAAAATGATATTTTAAAACCAACGGAGGCATGAACTATTCACTGATTAGCATAGAGAACAACATTTTGGTTTACAAAAGAAAGTTCTTGTCCCATTACTGATAGCTGATGTATTTATCATTCATAAATTCATTGTTTGCCTGCTGCAGACTCTTAATTCAAATGTTTACTCTTGAGAGAAAGGTAACAAATAATTCAATAATCACCAGGAAGATAAAAATACTTTCTTCAGTGTAGACAGTGACTTTGTAGGTCCAGATAGGCTATATATACAATGTAGAAAATAAAACTGAAGCATGATGCCAAGAAAAAAGAGATCTCACTGCTTCAATCCAGCCTATCTGGCAAAATGGCTTATTAGATTTTTTGGCCAATCCGCAGGATGAAAGTCTTGTCATCATTGCACTTGCCAGAATGCAGAGGAGAACAAAGCTGACAACACTATCACTAAGCAGAAATACTAGCAATAACTGTAAAATATGTTTCACTTCCCCCATGAGGGGGAAAAAGTATTATCTGTCTAGATATATAAAGAACATAACTCTGCTTTTTGTGTTAAGTGAAAAGAATAACAAAAGAGAGAGAAAACATTCGTAAGAAAGTACTCTGTTCATGTCCTGCTAATTGTAGGCTGCACCTGAACACAGTTTAATCAGGAAAGACATAGTGGGATGAGGTTTAGAGTTCCTTCCTTGGCACCTAGGGCCTCTGTGATGATTAAGAGTGCCAGCGTTACACTTTAGTAGCCGCAGGATGAGCCTGCTATTTTAAAGCAAGTTTTCCTTGGCACTTTTAAGTATCTGAGTCTACCTGCAAGTGCCTTTACACCACGAGCCAGTGTTTTATTCTTATCTAGCTTCTCTTTCAACTGAATTACAAAAGAGAGAGAGACACTTAAATGAACTGTTTAGTGTCGTGCACTCAGTAGCTTTGAATTCAACATGCAGCACAGGAGCCATGATTTTTTTCATTCAGAAGCAGCTGCTCAATGATAATAGGCTTAGCTTGGTGATTTGTGTTTGGTGGGCAACAATCCAGGCAGAAGAATCCTTCACTTTCGCTGTTGAAGCTGAGTCACTAGTGAGGCCAGAAATGAAAAGTTTATGGGACAACATTGTAAGCAATAACATCAATTTTGATCTTAGTTACTAAGTCCTTGAGTTTGAGTGTTGGCTTCTGGTCCTTGCACCAAAGATTTCTTGCAAGAGACAGCTGTGAAATGTTTGCTTCAGCAGCAGTGGGCCTGACTATTGCCACTCTGCCTGCAGAAACCCTGAAACTAAAAATCATACTTCAAAAGTCTTATTTAGGTCACTTTTGTCTATTATGTTTTTTTGTCTATTGTGTTTCTGGAGAAGTATCAAGATAAAAATGAATTGAGCTACTTAGAGATGCAACATATTTCAGTACATTCTGCATCCCAGAAAAGACTCTAAACGACTCATTTACCAAATAAAGTGAATAAAATAATAAAAGGATACCACATTAATGGTGTCAGAAATAGCATTATTTGCAAAAANCCACATTAATGGTGTCAGAAATAGTATTCTTTGTAAAAAAAAGTAATTTTCCATCTTAACATATTACAGGCAATACTCAGTTTTTCTCATAGCTTGTACTCACTGAGAGTATATTTAAATTAAAGCCAACAAAAAATTTGAAGGACTGTTATTTGTTAAAAATGCAAAGTGTAGACTGCTGACTATATTTCAATCTGTTTAAAATGGAAGATGAAGAGCCTCACTTGGCTATATTTTAGTTTATTTCAGGACTGGCATACTGATTTATGACACTCTGTTTTTCCCCTGCAATTGCCAGCATGTATTTGTCAAGCTGCTGAAAAATACTGAAATCGTATAGCAATTTTTCTCCTGGAGTTTGTTTAAAATGCTTAACTTGATATATGGCTGAAGGTGTGACTTGCTCTATGCTGTGCTATTTGTAATGCTGCAATTAAAACAAACAGTTAGTGTAAGTTCTCTCAATTTTAGTGGAAAAATTGATTGAAACTTCCTATATGGGCTTACCTTTCCCACAAGGCTTAATTGGACCTTGAAAGAAAAAAAAGTTACATCCACTTATTGAAAGTGTTAACTTAAATATTCTTGTAAGATGCCAATTTGATTCAAACCTTGCCTCGTGGTTGAGGTGTAAAACAATGAAAAGTGACAACAGTGTGCCTTCAAAATAATTTATTATAAACACATTTCTTAAGGCTGCGTGTTTATTATATAAATATGCCCTAAACCGAACTATCCATTAAAACTAGGCTTTCACCTCCCATTCCTACAGTCCAGATTTATCAAAAATTCACCCCCTATGAAACTCTTTATGATCCCAACAGGTCTGATTCCTCTCACTTGTTTTATTTCTAAACTATAAATATTATTTTTTCGCTTCTCAGTGTGGAAATTTGGCTGTATCCATTTTGCATGCTTACTGGAGTAGAAAACTGCCTAATCAGATAGGAAAACAGTTGGCAGTTTATAAATCAGGGTTTGCCAAGGATTTCAAAGTGTGAAACTGGCAGACGAGCACATATCCTAGGAGTTCTGCCTTTCCCCAGCTTCCCTGTAGAGATTTCACATGGCAAATCTGATCACCAGGGCCATCTGTATAAATACAGGAGTATGTTGTCCTGAATTAACACAGCAGCTCTACTGAGGAATGTAATTAAGGTCTTATTTTTAAATTTCCCCACCAGACTGTCTCAAATGTAGTTTTATATACCAGGAATAAGAATCCTATCTTGATTTTGATGAGGAAATGAATTATGTGTTTTACTATCAACCAGTCTAACAGAAACCCCAAAATTAAGTTCTGAGTGCTCTTTAGTGATGCTCCAGGGATGAATTTACCTTCTCTTGTCATGCGTATCAGTAACACTGGGATATTGAAAGT
>WEIV01010803.1:4377-21201 GCA_013390005.1 Calyptomena viridis | reverse complement strand
ATCTTTGTGTACTGTGCTAAAATTAGCTGCATCCTTGAAAGCCTTATTAAATGTCATTGGATATATTCAGGCATTTACATGTTTTGATGTTTTGCCTTGTTTTAAGCAGTATAACTCAATCAGCACTCATGTAACAACATCCAAGACAAATACAATAATAGCCTTTTGTTCTATTTTTCATTAATTGAGATGGAGCTTGCACTGCCTTCGATTGCACTTTTATTCATTCCTCTTTTTTTTCCTATAAACAAGAACAGAAATACATTTTTTAATTAGCAATGAAATAATGTCTGTAGTAATATCAAGCCATTTTCATCAAAATCCATATGATTATGATAAATGTTAATATTATATTTGATTTGAAGTCTCTCCTATTCATGTCATGTTGCATTTTTTAGGACTTGGAAGGCTAACCCCAAGATCTATCTTAAACACGTGCAAATTAGGATTATAGCCAAAAATATGAACCAGGAAATGTATTACTGAGTGTTGTGAGAATGTCTCCTTTGACACCTTGAAAAATAAATAAAATATGTTACTTTCATTTTGAGAAATCAGTTGTAAAGTGTTGTACATCTACCCGAATTTTCAGTGTCGAGGCTTTTACATTTTTCTAAGAAAACTCATAATTTGGTATGTAGAAATCCAATTGTTTCTTTCACAATCTCTGTCCACACTTCAATTGAAAGAGTATTTCAGCAGTAACCCTTGGAACTACCGAGAGAGAAATAGTATTCAGCTTTTCCATACACATCCATGACTCAATAACAGAATCATAGAATACCAGGTTGGAAGGAACATTAAGGATCATTTGGTCCAACCTTTCTCGAAAAAAATGCAGTCTAGACAAGATGGCCCAGCATCTTGTCCAGCCAAATTTTAAAAGTATACAATGTTGAGGAGTACATCACTTCCCTGGGAAGATAATTCCAATGGCTGATTGTTCTCATAGTGAAAAATACTGCTTTTCTGTCCAATTGAAATCTCCCTAGGAGTAACTTGCCTTGTCTTTTCCATGTGACTGCTTGTGAAAAAGGTAGTCTCCGTCTTCTTTGTAGTCACCCTTTAAATACTGGAACTAGACGATATGTTTTCCTGTATGCCTTCTTTTCTCAAGGGTGAACAACCCCACTTCTCTCAGACCTTCCTCATATGGCAGTCCTTGGGTAGTCTTTGTGGACCTTCTCTGGACCATTCTAGCCTGTCCACATGTTTTTTTGTACAGCAGAGACCAAAACTAAACACAATATTTCAGGTGTGGCCTGAAATACTCGGTGTCAGTCACTAAGCAGAACGGAATGACTTCTTTATTCTGCTGATGATGTCCTTGGTTATTCAACGCAGCATCCTGTTGGCTTGCTTTGACACAGAAGCTCCCTGTTCACTCATATTGTTGCTGTCCATCAGGACACTGAGAACCTTTTCCCTGAGCTTCTTCCCAGACCAGTAGATCCCAGCCTGTGCTGCACTCCTGTAATATGTTTCTCTAGGTGCAAGAACTTACATTTTTCCTAGTTGAATTCCATAAGATTCTTGTTGATATTCTCAAAGTCTGTTCATTCATTTCAGCCTCTTTTGCAGTAAAATAAGCTAATTCTAAAAGCACATTTTGAATTTACCAACTTGGTAAATGTCTGGCATGTTTTAGTTAGAGCTTCAGTTAGTTAAATATTTTTGTGGGTCACCATACTGTTTCATGTTTTTTCCAATTGCTAATGTATAGGTATTCCTTCTTGGTAGGTATGTTTCTCAAGAGCAGAAAACTTAACCACTTTTTTATAATCTTTGTATATCATAGGTACTCAGGAGCAAATTTTTAGACAGGTGTGATTGGGATTGTTACCAGTGAGCACCCAATAATTCTTTATGGCAAACGGAATTGGAAAGAGTACTGTAAAACTGGCCTCTTTCTATGTCCCTCTTCCATTTAACAACATTAGGTGCAGCAGTATGGTGAACTATGTCTGGCTTTGGAAGCTATATCTGGAAGAGTCATGTTTTATTACATAATACTGTAAGTGTCTCTGTCTCTTCAGAGGTAAAACAGCAAAAAATTTTGGGCAAGCCTCAGCCTGACTGTATTAAAAGGGTTTGGCCAGCTTTAAATCTGATGGGTGTAACTGTTACAGATAACAGTGAAATCACTTCTGATCACAGACAGTCATAGCAACTCAATGCTCACAGTCCACACTGCAGTAACATAGCTGTAATACTTAAATGGACAGACACAACAATGCCTTGTAATAAAGAATTTAATCTTTTTATTATAATGGTAATAGGCTTATCAATTCTCTGCTGTTAATTATACTTCATCTTAATAAGATCATATACAAATACCCTTTCAAGCAATGCATTGTAAATATACCAAACTACAGTTCCATTTAGAGATGCACAACATGCCAAAAGTATCTGGCATCAGTATTTTCAGAAACGACACAGAAAAAAAATCCTGTGAAGAGGACAGCTGTTGGCAAAGAGGGAAAATCTCTATATGGTAGTGTTTAGAAATAATTGGAAGAGGCTTGTTTTGATTTTTTATATAATAGTAATTTTCAGAGTTCTGAAGTGTTTTATTTACTGATGATAAGGAGTATAATAATAGTGACGTACCAAGAAGTAGCTGGACTGACAGAAGTTGTGCAGACTCTGTCAAAGTATCAATTCTTTATTCCTCTTCCTTCTGACACAAGTCGCTTTTGATATTCAGCAGAACTAAAAATTCTCTATTGTGCCAATTTACTCCTTCAAATTTGCTGTTAATCACACTTGTGTTGTTTTCCATGTGTTTCTTGATAGATATGTTTCTTGATATGTGGAATCACTTTTCACCTTCAACCCTAAAAGAAATCCATTGAAAAGAACATGTCTACAGACAGGTTCTTGTGTTACTTTAGCACAGCTATGGACAGGAATACTTTTTCTTTAAGAATCCTGGCATCTGTAATCCCTTCATGCAATGACCACCTCTGTATTTTATTGTGTCCAAAATTATATTCTTCTAACACTGATATTTGATCAGGGACCATTCACATATGCATGTAAAACAGCATATACAAATTATGTCTAATTGACATCCTATGATATCTCATTTTATTATTTCCACTAATCATACACTAAGTGTATTGTTTTAAATATTTTGAGAAGACAAAAACAATTTAGACACAGTATTTATGAAGTATTTATGAAGTCCACAGTCTTTAAACTGCGGGATGAATTCTGCCCTTGGATGAGTGTGTTGAATTCTTGAATTTCCTGTCAGCCCTGTGTGAATGACTCAGGGCAGGAAATGGCCTTTAAAATGAATTAGTTTGCCTTTTAAATTCATCCACTACAAACAGAGGCTTTAATCAGTCTCCGGAATAATTTGTTGTGCAAGCAAAATAGCAAACCTCTGACATTAAGTTGGTAGAGAATATGACTAAATTTCAGTATAAACTAGACTGGGAAAAAAGTTCTTCCCTGTGCCATGTCCTCCACTAAGGACATTGCTCTCACAGTGGTTCATGTGATGAGGCTGTGTCCCATGTCCAGCAGCATGATGGAAGCATTCTAGAGTGGCAAAGACATCAACACACACTGGATATCCGTTAACTGCCTTGTGATTCTTTTTATCATCTTTTTTTCTCAGGGAGGCTGAAAACGAGGACAAATAGACAATTGATTCTTCACCTCAAACTTTCACTGTAAATCCACAATTAAGGTAACAAAAATGTAATATGAACAAGGGAGTTTATCAGTTTCACTGATCCAGAGTTTTTTTAGCCAAAACACTATTGTTTTCCTAAGATCTCTTGTGATCAAGCAGAACAGCTTGGTACTGCAATGTACTGGAAGATTTCTTTGGGATAGATAGCCTGGTGTTGTGTTGAAAAAAATTTAAACTGTCAAAAAACACCAGGTAACATAGTCCATAATCTTCTGCATACTATGTGATGTGATTGTGAATATACACGGCCCCACTCCTTTCTGACAACCCTCCTAGATAACATCTGGGATCAACGGGTTCAGAATCATGGCATTACCTGATACATACTCTTTTTGCTCTTTCTTTCAAGAAGGAAGCCAATGAAACTTTGTACTTGCTCATTTTCTTAAAAATACGGAGACAAATTGCAAAACCCTGTTCTGGTAGGATGACTACCAGACAACAACTAATGAATAATTAACAAAACACCTAGAGATAATTAGACATAAACTTTATTAAAATGTGTTTTAATTGCAAAAAAAGAAATTGAGTATCCAAAAAATTTGTAATTGAGCTTCTACATGTCAGATAATTTGCTTCTTACTGATATGAACTTATCATTTCATGAAAGTTGTCTTTGGTAATAACTGTAAGTTTATATTTAGTTTGAGCTACATGACAGTAGGAGAACTAGTTAAATAAATACCTAATGATGATAGTACTAATGTTTTCTAATGGAAGTACAACCGTACAACCATTAAAAATTTACCTTTAGAATACAATTTGGGGAAGCATACAGACATACTTTCCCCTATTCTGTCTTAGTTCACATAAATATCGATTCAATCAATTAAAATGAGTTTTAATGTATTATTTTGTTAAAAGCATGGGGTTTAGGGTTTTTTTTTAATAATTTGAACTGCTGCTCCAAGAGAACAGTCTTCCATTTCTTCCCTCATTCATGTCACTTTCCATAGCTCAGTCAAAATTTAGTTAAAATTTCCTTCTTGGTTTTAGTCCATTATACCCTGTTACTCCTCTGTGTAACACATCAAACACTTCTCAAACTATTCTTTTTTTAAAACAAACTTCCCCCTATTAATCACCTCCTAGCTTTTTAATGCCTGGTGTAAATCAAGTTCTACGTTGTTCCAATGCTTTAACTCCTGACATCCTTCCAGCACTGTTATGGTGCTGAGTCTGCACAACAGAAAGGTGTCAAGGTTCTCTTCACAAAACCCCTGGAAAAATACAGGAAATTAATATTTTTCTTACTATGTAACATCTCTCGGTCATTTGTTAATGTCAGCACCTTTGCATTCACAGTACAAGGAGGGAGGTTAAGTTTGGCACAAAAGGGGTTATCCATATTCTGAAAACAGAAGATTCAAGACAAAATCCTCATGCATTGATTCACACAGTAGGAAACTGTGCTAATTGTAAGTGACACATAAACCTTTGCTTCTGAGGGTCATTTTTGAAGTCATTTTCTGGCCATGTGCTTGAAGCTCCAGAAAAGTTATCATAAAAAAAAAGGAAAGATTTGAATCAAAAGGAAATATTACATAATAAAACACCAAGTGAAAAGGCAACAAGAAAAGTAAATTAATAACTTGGTTTACTCCTATTTTATAGAAATTTCCCATCATAATTACATAGCAAACCCAGACTTTTACCTCATTAATGGAAATTGCTTTGGGAGTAAGACGAGTATATTGAACGGGTTAACCAGAAAAAAAGAACTGCCTTATAATACCTGCCATCTACGATTATTATAATCTTGCAGACAAATATAATTACAGTGTATGATATCTGTTTATGTCTGTGAAAGCTTTGATTGTGTACTCTTATCTGTATTACACTGCAAAACAGCACAAACATTTATATTGCATAGTAACTCTAATCCAGTGATAATGCCCTGAGCTATGGGTGTCACTTCAAATTGCAAAGATTTATGTGATACTACATATGCCTTTTTCAGGTAAATTTGACCACAGTGCACTTAGTGTTATACTGATTTGTAGAATCTGGAAGCTGTTTAATAGACTGTAGAGAGGAGTGAAATTACTTAAATAAGAGCACATATAATAAAATTATAATTACTACAGAGTGTCATTATCTCATACAAAAATTAAAAGAGAGGCTGTAGTAACTTTGTAATGATTGAAATATTAAGATAGGACCTCTCGAATTTGAGAGACAGAGTAGGTTTTACAGGGTAGGTTATATTCAAATTCATCATTACCAGTGTGCACAATGCATTTACAATAAAAGCTCTTAGGTTTCACAGATCACACATCTACTCAATTCTTTAAAAATTATGAGCACTGGAAGGCAACAACCTGAAAGAAATAGATGAGTGTTGTATTTTACTTATATTTGTAATTTTTTTTCAATTTATGAGGAAAGAAATGGACTGACAGAACTGACACAGGATTTGTACGCAGCTAAAGCCATCTCTCAATTTGAAATAAGTTGAACCTCTGATGTAGTGGTAGTCAGTTCATGTTCTAGCCAGTTCTAGGGGTAGTATCATGGTTTAACTCCAGGCAGCTAAGCCCCACACAGCCACGCCCCCACTCCCCAACACCAGAAAGACTGAGGAGAGAATCAGAAGAGTGACAAATAGAAAATTCATGAGTTGAGATAAAGACAGGTTAATAAGAAAAGTAAAAGCCCTACAAACAAGCAAAGCAAAACAAGGAATTCATTCATCCCTTCCCATGGGCAGGCAGGTGTTCAGCCATCTCAAGGAGATCAGGGTCCCATCATGCATAACAGTGACTTAGGAAGACAAATGCCGCCATTCCAAACACTCCTGCTTCCCCTTTCTTCCCCCCAGTTTATACACTGAGCATGATGTCATATGATATGGAATATTCCTTTGGTCAGTTTGGGTGATCTGTCCTGGCTATGTCTCTTCCCAACTTCCTATGCACCTCCAGCTTCCTCGACAGCCTGGCAGTACAAAAAAGCAGAAAAGTGGCTCTGTGTAAGCCCTGCTCAGCAATAATAAAAACATCTCTAAATTATCATCACAGTGTTCAGCACAAATCCAGAACACAGCCCCTATTAGCCACTGTGAAGAAAATTATGTCTACCCCAGCCAAAACCAGCACAATAGCGAAAGGTTCATNTTCATCATTACCAGTGTGCACAATAGCCAAAGGTTCACGGAGAGATAAGAAGAAGACTTTAAAATATGTTCTCATGCCATGTGATGCACATGTACAGACTATATAAAATGTCACATCCTATTTGATAGGTATGTGGGTTCACTAAGTGAAATAACGACACAATGGAATGCTCACTCCAGTGGGGTGACAAGTCACTCTTAGCAGTGTTCACATCTGTGAGATCTGTGGTTTCCCACTTCCTGGCTGCAATCAAGTAATGAGAGAGAATGAACTGGAGGAAGTTGGTGTCAAAGCCCCTTCATGGGGTTCTGGCTGCTTTGGCTCAGGGCCAGCACTGAGAGCAGCACAGCTGTGGAGTCCCAAATCAGAGACCTGTTTGAGGAGGAGCTATGAGAAGCCCCAGCAGAGGCTGTCGTCTTGCACTCAGGAGCTGCACTAAAGCTGCATTAAAGGGCAATTGCCCTTGTTCCCTGTTTGGGCTAAGCTGCATCCATGAGAACGCCCAGTTACACACGTCATCAATCAGAACCTGACCTGGTGGCCAGCATTTCCTGTCTTGACCTTGCACCTTCCTTACTGTTTCTGGACTTGCCAGCTATCAAACTTGTTGATCAACTGTCCCCAGCCCTGCTCTGTTCAGGTACTGAAAGACTTGTCTATCACACCCTCGCCCTGCTGCCCTTGGCTCTGGCTCATCAACCCAGCAGAACAGCATGCTGCCCCTTCTTACCAGAGCCCAATATGAACTTGATCACTGCTGGAACGAGGAAAGCATCTGAAGAGGATGATCTTATTTGGGCTTGGCTTTCAATTTCTGTGGAACGCAGAATACACATCCTTTGTGATATGCATTTCTTTTGCATCATTAGTGTCATCAAAATTTTGCAGGCCCATGAATGGAGGTTGATAAGTAGTACTTTTAATGAGACTCAGTTAAAACATTAACCACTTTGACCTCACAGTCTTCTCATTTGTAATGCTCTTACTCTCATTTAAATATATTTATTAGAAAGTAAATATATAAGATGAAGCCTCCAAGTGCCAATAATACAATAATGTTCCTAGGACACTGTAGTAGTGAAGATGTATTCTCTACGTTATCATAAATGCAAATCAGAGCAAGTAACATTGACATAGCATGCACAGTATCTTGATTCTGTCTATATAAACTTAGCATACAGTCACAGAACTACAGTAAAGCAAAATGAACATCTTCATTCATGCTGTTTATGATTCAGCTTGCTCCATGTATATAGAAATAAGTTGAGACATTTAAATTAAAGCAGTCTTTGGCACAAACACTCAGGAATGCTCTACTAAGTATACAATTTTTTTGTTTGTTTGTTTCTTATCCTTTAGAATCCAATAGCCAAGAATGTTTAAAGACAGAAGAAATTGCTTACATGAAAGTAAGACTATCATTCTGCCAAGAATGGTACTTAATTTATCTGTGCAGTACTCTTTTTTTCTTGCCGTTTGTGAATTTCCTATTTATCTAAAATTTAACTGAGTTTTCATAAATGGCCTTTCCAATTTTGTATACCTATCACAATAAAAAGATAAAAACACAACTCAGATACAGGTACGACAGCCAGTGTCATGAAACACAATTTTAAAAGTTGCAATCTAGTTTTCAGATCCTGAAAATTTCTAATAAATATGGTAAATTGTTTTTATGCTGATCATTATTATTGGTTTGTGGATTTTGTATCAGTTGTATTCGTCACTTAATACAATACAAACCTTCTAAATGAGGTACTGAAACATGAAAGATACATCGAGAACGGTACCATACTGAAAAAGCCCAGTTTGCATTTTACATACAGAAGCTTAGTCAGTCATTTAAATAAAATTAAAGTGCAAAAATTTTTTGAAAGTGAGAACTACCATATCCAGGATTATAGATTTTTCTCATGCAGTTTTTCAAAGTGTTCTTCCTAACCAAAGATATACTCCAGACAGGAATAACAAACATAAACAAAATAAATAAAGTATATATGCATCTATTAATGAATTAAATAATTACTTTGAAAATAGTTTCATTTAACACTTGAAGACTGGAAAAGGAATATAGATTTTATCTAGGTATAGAACAGTTCTTTTCTTGCTTTCCTAAGTCTCTGAAACTTTTCAAGAATACTGTAAGAGAACAGAGTGCTAGTGTGCTCTTTCAAAATATTTTCCATATTTTCTTCTGTATTTTCCAGAAGGCAACAGCTTATTGTTTGCTCATACTTTCTACATGTACACCTGAATTCCTTCATGATTAGCAAGCTGGTGTTGCAGCACAGGAAAAATAATTATAATAAAAGTTACCCAAATGTTCAAAATGCCTTTCAACCAAGATCATTGAGATTCCACTCTTTGGCTCTGTGCATGTACATGTGTGCCTGTATGGATGTGTCCCTAAGACTCACAAGAGACTCAGACAATGGCAGCTGTTTGTTTTTTTAATACTGATTTAGCTTATATCCATAAGGATGTTATTTTATATATAACCTAGAAACATTTTCTAGTGAGTCTTCATTCTATATTGGTTGTTAAAAAGTTTTATCGCCTCTTTTCTGTCAAAAAATAAAAGTAGTTCCAGTTTGAGAAAGATCTAATTAGTTATGAGGCTTAGTATATACTCCATTTAAACATTTAACAACAGTATGTCATTTTTTATTTAAATGAGTAGTGTGAACCTTTGGCCACAAAAGAACATACAAGGTGACTTTGACTGCAAAGATATGTAGCAACACAGTTATGCCTTTCTCCACATCAGGAATTATTTTTTTTTTTCTACTGTTACTTCATGATACCTACACAAAGATACATATTGATAATAAAGTTGGAACCACTGGTGCTTTACCATTAAATCACATCAAAGCACACTTTTCTACAAATCTTAAAACAAAACTGCCTCAGTCTGAATGTGTAAGATGAAATATTTTCATTTACAGGAAAACAGTTTGATTTCCCTTTGTTATTACACACCAGTCACTAGCAGAACAAAAATAAATGAGGAAAGGTCAATAAGCAGTATCAAAAATTAAACTTTCATCCATCCTAAAGAAAAACTCACATTTAAAGTAAATGCCTGGCTTGTTGTTGTGAAGCTGATCTAGCATTTTTTTATTCCTGAGTCATACACAGAAATACTGCTGTGCAATGTACTGATAACATCATGAAAGTTTGACCACTTTCCAGATTTATAGAATCCCAGTAGGATTTTCTTTCTAAATACGAACTATATGCCATACTCACAGGCAGGGTCTTAAAACAACATTAATACTCTGATATCAGCATTGACAGGAAAGAATTGATACTTCAAACTGCTGTTGTTGCTGGGCAAGTCTGTAATTTAAAAATTTGAATGAAATTTCAGACTCTGTGTATCAAGCACTTTGAAAAAGGCCCATTAAAATATTGTAAATTTATAAATATTTTTAAAGTTATTTTTAATCACTTTAATTACCCTCACTCTGAATGTGCAGAGTGCATAAAGAGAAATTTGCAGGCAGCTTTGAATGTGAAGGTGATACTGTAATTGGATACAGGTTCAGTTATTCCATCATCACCCTCAGACATGAAGGTCCCCAGTGTCTGCCACAGCAACAGCCATTCTACTGACAATTCACTAGATCTTCAATCTACTGCAACTTTGTAGAAACCGTTGTGGATAAAAAATCATTCTCTGAATGAGCTAACTACAGATTCTATATAGGATATAATTATAACATATGCCTGTTATTCATTATATGTTTATTTTCAGTAGAATTGCACCTGGCTTCCATTTGCAAGATAGAGGCATGTTTGTGCACATATCCTGTAACATTTTTTTCTACATTATCCTGGGACTTGAAATTATACTAATGCAGAACACTTTATTTCATCAGCTTTTTGTAGCGGAAAGGCATAAAGTGGCCTTTTAAGTGAAATGTTCATTGTCTGGGGGGAAATCAAAAGAGAGCATAGCAGAATACTTTAAAATTGTCTCCATGAGTGATGACACTGTTCACACCAAAACATTTGCTCATTCTGCAAGGGGAAGTGTAGCTTGATCCAAATGTCTGAGTGCAGTGAAGCCTCCAGCAGCCAAGCCCTGCATAAGATACACAGACATCAGCTCTCACCTCCAGACCAGCAGAACCCAGTCTTTCTGAATATTCTCTAGATCAGCTTGGGACTCCCCTGGTTTCTCCAACAGTCAGCTCCTCCCACGGTCTCATCCTTAGACAGACAGGCAAACACACAAGTGCACACACACGTGCACACACACAAAATTCTGTGGCCACTTCACCCACTTACTTGGTAGCTAGTCTGCTGTGATCTTTGCTGGTGCTCACACACTCACTCACATGCCTGCACATCCTCCGGTTACTGCAACACAGATACATGGACCCTCCAACTCATGGTCCAACTCCCACTGGTGCACTGAGAGCCCCATACATGCTCATGCACACAGGATAGAGAGTCCTGCACCCAAGAAAGGGTAGGGAAGGAATTTAACAGGAAGGAATTTAACAGTGCGCTAATCAGGCACAAGGTGTGGCCACACAAGCATACCCACCAGCAAAATATTTACATGACAGGGCATTTTTATGTCCTTACTCCTCCATTTTACCCACACTTCCTCAAATCACCTAAATTCCTCCCTTTCCTGCCATCCCAATCCTGAAATGTTCTCCTGAATCTCATGTGTCCCATTTCTTTAGGCAGCAACCCCAATCAGAACAAGAGGTGCTCCAGCACTAACTCATCTTGACTGGTTTCTCATCTGGACAATAAGGCTCAGTATGTCCCAGAAAAGGTTTGATAGGATGGGCCTTCCTTTCAGCCCCTAATTTGCATTTCTCACCTGGTTTTGCTCTCTGGTGCTCCTCTGGTCAACCTGGATGGTCATCTGGCCTTTGATGGGCCGATGGCTTCTATGAGGGGCCTGGAACAAACCTTCCCCAGCAGCCATCATGTCCCTGTGCTCATCTGTGGGTATGCAAAGGAGCATAACACATTCTACAAGTAGGCTGTATTAGAAATCCTAGGACACTCAAAGCATCCTCAAAACACATCATCTTCAGAACAGCACAGACAAGAAGTTGCTGGGCCTTCAGTATGGATTTGTGTGGTAACAGCAACTTACCTGGTAGCAGACTCAAGGATGACTCTCCTCATATCTCATAATAATTGTGATTAGAACAGCATCAATTGCAGTAAATGATTCCTAAAACTGATACCTATTATCACAAATAGAAGCAGAATTTTTCTTATATTTGCCTGAGTATATAAAAGTAAACTCAGTGCAAATTTAGACTAAGGAAGCGGGAAGTAACCCCATACTCTCATGTAATTTGCTTGCAAAGTGAAAGTGTCATTGATCCTTGTGCACTATAACTGAGTGGGAAAGAGAATGTATGTTGGTTTCAGTGGAGTTTCAGCTGTCAGCTTATAGACCTTCCAGACCGAATGGGGATTTAGGACAGAGGTGTCCAAACTATTCCTTGACATTGCTTATCATTCTGTCACTTTTCTATCAAATGTATTGATGGTGTTCCATTGGTTTCCTGCAATTTTTACTCTTGCAATTTCAATCTGCTATTGTTTATTTTTGTACCAGTTTCGAATTTTAGTTAATATTAATAGGCAGAACTCTCATCTGTCAACTTCAGTAGCAGAATGATAGGAAATTAACTTTTCAGATTAAATTCTCAGTGATTTTGTGGGTGGTAAAACAATGCATCAAAATAAAGAATGCAAGAAAGTATTGTGGGAGAGAAGCCTCAACCAAGGACAAGGCTATTCCCGAACAGAACCTTTCACATGTATCACATATCACATTTTTATCAGGAAAAACTCATGATTCCCCATTTAAATGGCTTCCTTGAAGTGTACAGAATGACTTTAGAAAAAGTAAATTGTGTATCATTTAAGAGAGACACAGACGGCCTCTGAATGGAGATAACATCTAACAGGGTGGGCTAAGGGGTGTCAGTTTGCTATCAATCTCTCAAATAAGTTCACATCTACTGTCACTGAGATAAACTAAAATCTACAGACTTCTAGATTTCCACAGATTTTAATAATTCAATAACTAGCACAGGGAACTATTTGGATATCGTCACATTAAATCAACAGAAAGCACAGATATTACATTAAAATGTCATTAGATGTCTGCTAGCATGAATGAAACTAGTATTTGGCACAGGATGTTAAAATGAGATGACCTGAAAACAAGAAGCATTTAGAGATCTTGTATCAAATAATGTCTCTAGTACCTTCATTGAAATGGAAATACATGGTTGTGGGGCTGGGGATTCCTTGCGTGAGTCAGTTATGAAAATAAATAGGTTTTTGTAAAAAAAGAATAAGAAATAAATAATTCTGAAGGTATATAAATTAGAGGTATGCTTTCCCGTTAAATAGATTTCAGTCCTGACAATCTTACCTCAAAAAAGATTACATCAATAATAGAAAAGGTTTTCAAAACACATTACTGAAGAAATGTAAATGGCTTGGCAAATTTGAGTAATGTGAAAGATCAGCAGTTTCATTAAAGACAGAAAGTGTAGAACAAGATGAAGAAGAGAATATATATCATAGACATTCAACCTAGGGAACACATTGCTATGAGATACTATTAATGCTTAATGAATTTGAGATTTGAAAGTCATAGAAAATTTCATGTTAATGAGCAAGGAAAAGGAAAGGGAAAAGGCAATGGAGTGATGAAAGGAAACTTTTCACCACTGAGTTAAGAAAACCAGAAAGAGTGGTAGGGAGGGGAATTTTGAATATGATAGCTCTCATGGATAATCTGTTACAAAAATAACTATGACTCCCCACTGACAGATTCCATTAATACAACTTGAAGATGCAGGGTTGCACATCAGCCAGAAACCATGAAGTATGTTTCAGCTTGACAGCCAGATACAAACAGGATGAGAAGAACTTTCAGAACTTTCCATGTAGTGCTGTAGTCATCTTTCCATTTCTGTACCTATTTTCTAATATTGTATTACCTTTCTATTCTGTAAATGACTATGTTTATTTCAGTCTTGTCTCAAACTAGGTATATTTAGTTACTCTGCGACAGAAGATTTATTCCATTCCAAATTACACAGAGAACTTGCAGATAGCATTTCCCCTTGTATTATTAGAAGCTGACATTGACCCTGCTCCAACTGGAGAGCCTTTTATGCCTTATAATATAGTCATATACAATTAAACAGATTTTAGATGTCAACCAAATAAATTGCTTAGAATGCATCAGACTATCTTAAAATCCATTTCTGAAGCCTTTTAAGACCAGATTACCTAAGAAACAACAGGATTTGATCAAACACAGTTCATTCTGTTTTGCAAGAGAAGGATAGATCAGGTAGTTTCTTATGGTCCTTTTACATTTTCCAAAGTCCTGTGAGTAAGCCTATTATGTAATCAAAGACAGGATTAAAGCCTGGAAAGGTGGCAGAGATTACCTTTAATCCAGTTAAGACAGACAGGGAGAGCAATGAAGATCTCACAGAGTTTTTAGAGCTGTATATGCTTTCTGCTATCCAGGATGCATGATCTCAGGCTCCATTATTCTAATGTGCTATATCCTGATGTTTTTACCTCTACCATGCTCTCTTTCTCTCTAAAGTCAACCACATTTAATATATGAACTTTACTAGAGTCCTAGCTTTTTTTTTTTTCATCAAGTATGTTGGAAGGTCCTTGGTGTGTGCCTAAGTTCAAGTGGGACAAATCTTGTCCAAAGTAGGTGCCACATTTTATATACCATGTGTACAGTCCAGATTCAACTGAATTATCACAGATTAAGTAAATATGTATGAATGGCTGAACTGTGATTGGTGTCTCTGTGGATGTCCGTAGTCTGCAGAAAGTGCACAGCTTAGCCTAAATGAGAAATTGACTACAATACCAAGATTTACCTAGTTACCTATAAAAGAGAAGAGTTTCTAAGGTATCGCCTCCAGAAAAAAATTGATTGCTGAGAAAATCATGGGAATTACACTTTACAATCAATCTTTGCATGTTTTAGTCTATGTTCTTATTTTCTGAACTCTTTCATAAAGATAAGTGGTAAATTAATGGATACTTCTGTAAAATATTTTAAAGTCTGTGTAGGAAAATATGGGCATTGAAAGGAATTTAAGCAAGGTCTCTTTAATAGCATACTCAGTTACTGTAGCTCAGCTGGCATACGTTTATTTCCACTGCAGTCTCTTTATTTTTAGTCCAAGCCTTTAGTATCTTAAGCCAGACCTTGCAGCACTGAATGAAACAATTCAATAAAACCAATTTGGATACAATACTCAGAACTGGTACTTACTGCAATATCCAGTGTTGGTGACAGGCTGCCTGGAGTCCTGCCAATGCTGATTTAGCAGTATATGCCAGCTCAGTGAGTCAGAAACAGTTTTTACATGTGCCAGCTCAATTGTGCAAGGTTGCTCAGAAATCCCTTTCAATATCCAGGCAGAATAATTGCTGTATTTCCAATCTACTTTCTTTAGCAGAAAGGAACAAAGGAAAGGAGAAGCATCAATAGAATAGCTTTTACTATCAATTTTGTAGCCTGCTGTGGAAGGCCACTGCTTTGAAAATATTTCACTGTAAGTGAATATTTAGGTCATGTGATAGTGGGTGCAGCTTTCTGTCATTCAAGTATGCGAGAAAGAAAATTAGTATTTGAAAGAATAAGTGCTATGAAACAGTAAGAATAACAGTTTAAAAAGTCACTTGCCTAGGAAAAAAAATAGAGTTTAGCAAAGACTGAGGAACATACATGTGTAGTTCTACACAAATTTAGCCCACATATAATATCTGAGAGCAAAAGAGAAAAATGGCACACTGGTATGATCTTTTCAAATATATCTTCAATGAAATGATATGGCACCAGTATAGTCCCTCAGTATTACTTTCCCCTCAGTACAGCACAAGTTTGTAGAAAATGTCTGTTTCAGACCCATTCCAGTAGAGTTCCTCTCTTCAGCTCACTATGAAGTATGAAAACACCACTTTTAAGATCCAAGTCAAAGCAGTTATTCATTTGCCTGGGACAGCATCATTACTGACCAGTTGCATAAAAAGTAAATTGTAATTTAGGAAGCCAGAACCCAAAGGGAATAGGTTTGTATTGCTTGATTTAAAAAATAGTAATAAAACTAGACAAGAGTATAAAATTTATGTTCTAATAGTCACTGAAATCAATAACCATCACTTACTGAGTGCCTGTGAATGGTTCAGTATAAAACAAAGAAAAGTTGCCATCTACTTAAATTTTCTTATAAGGAATTAACAATGTCAGTAAAAGAAACGTTATTTGAACACCTAAACCCATGTTCCCTACTCCAAAATCAAGTTACAATAGCTGGAATAGATGATTTTGAAAAAAAATTCTCCACTTTTAGATTTTGAATGAATAACCTACATGCTTTGTAACACTGTTTTTTACCAAGGGCTGAAGCACCTCCTTGTGCTCCCACCTGTCTTTCTCATGTGACAAATGACCCTTAATTCTAATATGTTTACGAGTCAGATAACTTTCTGCTACTTTTAACCCCTGAAAAATCCCTCTCAGCATTTTGTGCCAGTCTCTCTTTCTTATTTGCTTCAATTGCTGGCTCTAACAAAGTTGTCTGACCTTCCCATCAGAATTCCTACTTGATGAGTTTTCTATGCCTCTTTTATTTTATTTCATGGCTCAGCTTTATCAGAGAGGCCTCTATAGCTATGACCTAATTTATGTCATTCTAATCACTTGAAACACTGAAAAACAGTTTCCTTTTATCTTCTTCTGGACATTATTTACCTTTTACACTTCCCCAAGAGGAAATATTCAAGAGTTCTTAACAGCTGATGCAGTGTTTATAATAACCACTTAGATAATTAAATTAAAAAAACACCCCAAAAAGGATTTTTTTTATATGAACCCCACTTCTTTCTTAAATATGGCTCACAACAAAAATTAAAACAAAAATAAGCAAAAGGAATTATTTTTTTAAGATTAAAATT
>WEIV01010802.1:2722-22540 GCA_013390005.1 Calyptomena viridis | reverse complement strand
TAACTTTATGATTCATTGGGAAATGTGTGGCATAGCAAGTTGTTCAGATGTCCTAGCATTTGAATTAAGCAGATTAGTAAATGCTTAAACTGTCATGCATGACTACTATTCTTCATAAATAAAATATCTCAGATGTTTGAAAGGACTGCTATTCAGGACTCCCAAGTTGTTCCCTCCTCTGGGCTCATGTGCACTTATGTCCCTCAGCACTCAATTGTCTTCAGCACTTTTGCTAAAAATAATATGCTCAGGCTTGCCTAAGCAGGAGACAGACTGCACAATGTTCTATCATATGAATGAGACTGATACTGTGTAAGGAATGCTGAATGGGACAAACTCTCTTGCTTTCAGTAGGATGAATATTCATCCCAGGGGTTAGTTTGGGGTAGGTTCTGTGCTGTAAATTCACACTCCACTATTATGCACCCTAAGTGACTGATGTACACAAGAACACTGTAACCTATTGACATTTTTAACCACAAGTACATTTTCATGTAGATGGGGTATGTTTCTCTTATAACATAACCCCTTTAATTGAAGGGTTGGCTCATAAAGGGTTGTATCCATACATAGCAGATGGCCTGGGGGCAGTCAAAGGGACTTAGAGGAAAGAGCCTGTAGAGATAAGCATAATGTGAAAACTTAAAAGAAGGGGAAAAACAAAAAGTTCAAGGGATGAAAGAAAAATACCTCCTATATGGCATAATACACAGACTCTTTTGAAGCCTGTTGATGGCAAGAGTCTGTCATTCATGCCCACATATTTTTGTATACTGAAAGAATATATGCTATCATCTTTAAAGAGCTGAAATTTTAAGCTGTTTACTCTATGCATTGTAATTCCTGACTAAATATAAAGAATCCAAAATTTGCAATGTGCTCCACCACTCAGATAGTTATGTAGGATTTTGCTATAGTTGGAATATCTATAAAATGAGTAAGGCAGAGATTTAACTTCAGTATGGTATCATGGATCCTATATACAATACTTAAGACCCAATATTCAAGACAGTTAAATATTATTTAAGTAGAAGACTCTGTCTCTAAAATTTAATTAAAAAATGATTTATAACATCTAAAGTAAATTTGGAAAGAATACTTTTACATTTTTGTTAAGTAGTTACCCCCACTTTTTATTACATTTTGTGTTATGTAAAAAAATACTTATCTTTAAGTTGCTTTTCTGCACACCCGAGGTGAAAATTTTTGCACCTATAACAAAGTAAAATTTGTATATGTACACTTTGCTGATAACTAAGCAGTGCACTTACATATCGAATAAATAATAAAATCCAAACAGAGCCTTATATCCATGTTAGGAGACCATGTGGTATTTTGTTCTAACCACAGAGAGAGACATATGCCCTTTTCTTCAAAGGACCTCTGTCTGATTTCCAGGATCACACACAAACGTGGACAAGAAGGAAGAAAAGTAGGCTCCAAATAAGGCCTAACAATTTCTACTTTCCAATTCACTTGTTATTTCTTGTGTCTCAGATGATCTGGGTCATTAATTTCAGAACGATTTTCCCCACTCCTAATTATTTTTTAAAAAATACTTAACTAGATGAAAACACTTCATAGTGTTAATTGCATGTTAGCTTTATTAATGAACCTATTTCTTGAGTTGTATAATAAACTGAAGAAAGAGATATCTTTTCTTACATGTAATCATCAAACATGGCACTGTTGGTGCTAGGTAACTAATATTTTTATAGCATGAATTTTAGATATTGACAATTCTAAGCCCTAAACTACATCTTCATAAAACTGTAATTCCTTGTAAAACCAGTATGGCTTTCCACATATAAAGATTATAACCACACATTAACCCTTTGCTTTTTGAGGATTCAGCATCTGTGACCAGAATTTTGTCTTGAATTTAATCTCTGTTGTAGGAGGAGCAGCTTCAAGCAACCCTGAGGATACTCAAGCTGGGACTCTGCAGTGAGCTCTCCATGGCACAAAGGCAGCTCACAGCAGCACCCTCTTGACCACCCACTTGCGTTCTTGGGTGTGTGTAAAGGAGGAATGGTGTCATGACTGGTTACAAATCACCAGGACCTTAAATAATCCAAGTGATATAGAACTGCCTTCAGGCCTTTTTTACTTATTCTGGGGATCAAAGGAGCAGAGCATTGCTCAGGGCTATATTTTAGGTGGTATTTAGATGCTATAAGATTCAAGTGGGTGCTTAGTGAGGCTGATAAATGTGTCTAAGCATCTGAAGTCCATTAGTCTTCTGCTTTTCATCTGTAAACCTATGCACTTTTGTAGATTTACCCTATAAAGCTACTTGTGTGTAAGGGTGTAAGTGGGTGTATGTATTTATTATCACCTATGCACCTATCCTTCCGAAGCTATGCTATTGACTGCTGAAAACCTGGGTGTTTCTGTCTTTCAAACAAGTAAAATGTTGAGAAACTATGAAAACTGACCAATGCCCATTATGTTCAGCTGAACAGTCATGAAGTTGACAAGCTAAGAAACACTCGTCAATAAAAACCTATGAAATTTATTAGCTTAAGATGGCAGTTATAACAGATACTTCTGAATCAAATGCTGAAGGCAACCACTGTGCTGAAATATGATGTCACGTATGACAGGAGCAGTGTGACAGACTTGCAGAGGGGAATCCTCTGCCAATTTACCACTGGTGGCAAATTTAAGGGAAGGAAAAATATTAACACTGAATATTTAGAAAGCATTTATTTGCTTAACTGTGTCTTCTTTTGAGTGGAATTCTAGAATTAAAGCGCAGTTTAAGAATGCTTTCAATGTGTCACCAAAAAAAAAAAAGTGTGAGATTCCATTGCTAAGGCCCTGAGCCACCTTGTCCCTTGGGAGAAGAGGTTAAAAGACATAAGTAGGAGAAAAAGAACACTGTACAATTTCATCTGAACTTCAGAAACCAGCAGGTCTATTTTGCAATTTCAGATAAGTACACCCAGTACTTCATTTAGTTAGAAATTGCTTTTCCACATTGTTTAAACTACACGAGAAGCAGATCTACATTATTCACCAATGTTCCAATCAAAGTCAACCTTAGTTCTTTCTTGCTCATTCTGTGCTGCATTTCTGCAAGCAGTGTACAACGTATTCTTCGGTGTTTGATTGTATTATATTTCATTATTTATATACATTGCTAGTCCAGTCCAAAACAATTACATAAAGTGGTGCAGAAACACTTGGTGGAAACAAGGTCTTTGAATGTAACAGTTACAACAACCATAACATAAATTATGTGCCATATATACAACACTTGGTATTTGTCATGGCTTTGCTACTTAGGTGCCTCTATTAGGATTAATATGTTTCAAGACAGCTGAAATACTGCAGCAATTAATCAAGTTTCTGTAATTAAGGTAACCTTGATTTAAGCAAATTATCCGTAAAGCTCTCAAGAATCAATGGTTTAGATAAAACTGCTGAGTCAGTTACTCTGTGGTCTGTAACTAGATTCTTGGAGTTGATTTATGGAATAATTTTCATACCTTAGTCCTCCCCTTGACACCTTTAAAATCCAAATCTACTTACCAGTCCATACAACTTTTCTGCAGGGGACAGCCCTGAGAGCCACCCACCTGCAAGGGGTTCTCAGGGTCTAAGCCGCAGTCACCATAACCTCTGGCAGCAGAACTGTGGACTGTACAACATACTTCAATACAATACCATTTCCTTCTCCTCCTCAAATGTTGATTGAAAGAACACCTTTCTGTATGTCTGAACCTAAAGTCATGAAAGTCATCAACAAACTTCTAGTGGATTTTGAAGGGAATAAAATTGAGTCATAAAAAAAAATCCTATGTGTTGAACTAGCAAAAATGTTGTCCAGCTCCAGAGCACATGCAGAAGAACCAGAAATATTTAAAATTTTTAACATTTCATTTAAAAAAAGTAAGCATATAATTAAGGTTATTTAATTAAGGATATAAAATGAAATGAAATGAGGAAGGAAACCAAACATCATGACCTCCCAATGGAAAAACAACCGGAAAAAGAGAGAACTAGATAACTATTTTCATCAGATTATACTGCAGTCGCCTGATAAATCTCCAAAAAAAATGCACAGCAGGGAGAGGAGACACGAACACTAAACACTTGAAGAGATGTGCTAGAATAAGAGTCTATGGAAGAAGCATTTAAAATGTTTTTACAGAGAGCAGAACAAAAAAACTTGCAAAGTGAAAATTTAGAAGCTATTTAGGAGACTGTTAAAAATCTGTTTTTAAAATGTTTGTCTTGGCAGTGAAACACAGAAAAACACACAAACAATAAAAGGTAAGCACTCTACAGGACAAAATAGAACGTCTGTATGATCTGTGGAATTATTTTTTTTAGGAATTTTCATCTCAAGGCTTATAAATATGTAATTACTTTCAAAGCTGACATTGCTGGCCAAATTGTCAGATAAAAGAAGCTGGCCTGTAGCATCAGAACAGCTGGCACTGCTCCACTTCACCTCTAAGGACTCGCAACTGTTTCCAAGCAAGTCTCCACTCCCAAATTCCTTAGTATTCACACCCGCTGAATTCCAAAGGGTAAGAAGAAAACTAAAGGGAATATAATAGCAGAAATTGTGGAAAGCAGGATAAAGTATGAAGCAGTTCTTTTAACAAGAGTAGCAGTATTTAAAATTTGCTCTTTCTTTCATAGAGATGTTTATCAAACAAAACCAAAAAGAATACGGTCTTAGGGAAACCTGGACTGAATCCAAAGCCCATTGAGATAAACACAATGTCTCCTATTGATGTCCATGACCATTGATTTGGGTCCTGTGTATGAAAAGTGACTTTTCCCATGAGGCATATCAGCAGGCCGTAGGTACTAGCTAATAATGCTCTCTCAAGAGGGAGAAAATTATAAAGAAGTTGGCACAAACAGGTTTTGATTCAATAACAACTCCTGCTTGTGCATGGAAATCAATGATAATTGCAAAGAAGATAGGTCACTGTCTTTCAAACCATGCTGGGATTCATTGTTAATGATGACATGAAGACTGACATAGCAGGATGAAAAATCTATCTATACAGAGATGCTGAGATGGAATTGTGTTTGGGAAACTCTTAGGTAAAAAAATTGTACATCTGCTCCATGTTCAGTTTCTTATGGTCCTAAATCTCTGCTGCATTTAAGTGTCAAGGTATGTTTCTACTCAAATAAAATTCAGAATTTTTCTGCATAGATGCATCTTCATGGATCTGTTTGAACTGTTTGCCAGGCAACACAACAGAGGTAAATGACCACAGTACCTCCCTCACACATGTGATACTGGAAAGTAAAACAGATCAGAACCTCATAAAGAAATGGCACAGCCTGGAGTGAGTCAAAGTGGATCTCCCCCCAGGTAACCTGATGGGAATGTGAGTTGAGGGTCACTTTTTCCACAGAAGTTGTGAATTATGCACATTCTTCTTAATATCTCCAAGTGAGAAGTTTAAAATTGTCAGAATCATAATACAAAAGCACAAAGTCTTTTATTTCATGTAGCTGGCTTCAAGGAATGGGAAGTCTCATATTTTGGTATCTTAAGTCTTTCTCTTTCTTGAGCAGAAAGCCTCAGGTCCCTTTCTACCTGACACTTTCTTGCCCCAGTCAGATTATACAACATGCCAAGAAGCAGTTTTATGTATCATCTCAAAAATGAGACCCCAAAGCCTGAGAACAGTTAAGAAGATCTGGGTGACATCAAATACAAATGTGGAGCAAAACTCAGAAGATTTAATCAGAACCTATTACTTAAACTTTATTTGGAATCTAATACCAGCTCCATATTTTTCTGTTTTTAGCTAAGTGTAACATTCATGCCAAAAGAGCAAAAAGCAGATGCCTCTTGAATTCATCTGTTAGAGATAGCTTTGCCACATTTGTTGTCTAATGCTGCAGAATGCGTAAAAATAATGTATATGTATTTTGACAGTTGATTCAAAAATATATCTTGAAGTACTTTCCAGGAATATCCAAATACAGCATAACAAATTTAATCCTGAAATAGGATTCACAAGAACATATCTCAAAAAAAAGTCTTGGTTTGCCAGAGACCATGAAAAAAATCCACCAAACAGTAACAAGCCTTGCTTCATGATCATAAAGTGCCCCCACTCTTCTGACTGGAGTTTATCAATGATTTACAAGAGACATAATAAGCAGCTAGTACATATCTCTTTACATGCAAAAAACATCCCCCCCAAAACAGAGGAAGAAAATAATAAAATGGCAAGATAGATACTAATAAACTAATTTTTAGCTGAGCTTTGCTGTCAATGGAGTATTGATAAAACAAAAATATGCCCCTGGGTAAGAAGAAAAGATAATTAGCAGAATAATCAAATGACAAAGTAAGAAAGATCATCAGTTTAAGGTGTGAGGCCAAAGCAGAATGTAAGCAGACAGAAATATACTCCATGAGGTAAAGCTCAACTACAGCACTGAAAGCTCAACTTATGACTGATTTTATAACTGAACTGAAAAGCCTGCTGAAGGTAAGATGAAATAGTAATGCTAAAATGAATGACCACGTTCTATAGCAAGAGAATCCTCTCCAGCATTTGTAATCACACAGGACCATACTCATCAGTTTAGAAGCAGGTACCATTTTCCCATGTGACGAAACCACTTTCTGCATTTTAAATTTCATTTCTTCTAAGAAGGCATTACATACCAAAATTTGGCAAACAATTTAGCACAATACTGCTTAGAGTTAGACATATTATTTTTAAAAGAAGAAAATGTTCACATATGAATAGCGAAGTGCTATTGCTCTTCGTGAGTTGTTCAGAATTTGACTTCATTGCAAGAAGATCTTTTTTATATATCAATAATAAAACGATGATTTTCACATGCAGGAAGGCATGAAAACATCAAGGTTTTCAATCAAAGAGGGACCTAACTAGGTTTCTATATTAGAAGTATTTTGTAACGTAAGAAGCAATCACAGGCTAAGCTGTTCCAGACGTTAGTAACCCTCATTGCTAGACAAGTGCAATTTATTTCTAATCTGAATTTCTAATGTTTGGGTCATGATCATCTGCTATGAGATAATTTCAACACTTCTTAAGCTGTATTCGGGAAAAAAAATATAGATTACAGTGCTGGAACTTAGATCAGGTAGTTTTAATTATTCTCTGCATACTTCCCATTTTCTTTGACATCAATGAAAGGCAAACTTTGACTCATATTTCTTACTTCTTTCAAATTCAGAGATAGGATCATACTGACTGCTCTATTCTTGTTCACACACATAGGAGTTTGATTCACTATCTCAGTTATAACACTGAAGTACAAGCACGTACGATTATTATTGCTACTACTTTGCAAAACTTCACAGCACCAAACTCTTCCAACAGTTTGTATACTGAGTTTATGTCAATTTCAGGCCATGGAAAACAAAGAGCTCCAACACCACAGAGACCAGAATTCATCAATGCCCATAAGGGGCTGCTTTGGAGCAGCTTACACTGTTCACTTGAGCAAGCAGTGAACGCAGGACTCAGGATACCAGTTTCTTCCTGAAGAGAGAGCAAGAATGCCATTTTGACCTAATTATGACCTACCACAGTAATGGAGAATTTTCCTGTAGGAAGCAAATCTTAATCCCCTGTCAGTCACTTCTAAAGCATTAGAAGAAGCAGTGTGATACAGTTCAGATGTCCTGTGAAAAAATTTGCTGACAGGCATGTGACAGAAAAGCACAACTGCTGAGATGTTAAGTCAACCCTTTTTCATCCTGCAACCTTGATATCTATAACCTGTCATAGCTAGAGGACTCGATATGAACCTGAATTTCTTCATTCATATCAATGGAATGTTAACCTTGGTAATGTTAATCTAAAGTTAATGCTATTACCTCCACTACTGTTAAACAGTATAATCAACAGAGGGACAGTCTTATACAGGAAGCTTCAGCAGACTCTTAAGAAATTATCTTGGTTTTCAAGTGATGTTTTCTTTTCAGATACAGGGTAGAATTAATACCTACTACTACAGTGTAGAGTTAATACCTACTACT
Source organism: Calyptomena viridis (assembly GCA_013390005.1). Lineage (NCBI taxonomy): Eukaryota > Metazoa > Chordata > Aves > Passeriformes > Eurylaimidae > Calyptomena > Calyptomena viridis. Next base: position 14,532 of record WEIV01010802.1, on the reverse strand, counting down.
TATACATTTATGCTAAAATGATCCCTGTCACATGGCATGATGTTTCTGAGGGCTGTCCTTTTTCTACAGATATATAAACTTCAGGTTTCAGGCACTCTTTGTCTTGAAAAAGGAAAAACAATAGTAATAAAAAAACCTATTTTGGGAGCTAGCCATTTTGATTTCACACCTTTGATTAAAAAAAGAGAAAAATAAATTAAATACAAAAAAACCAAAAAGTTTCACATAATCACAGAATCACTAGGTTGAAAAATACCTTTGAGGTCAAGTCCAACCTATTATGTAACACCATCTCATCAACTAAAACATGGCACTAAGTGCCACATCCAGTCTTTTCTTAAACACTTTCAGGGACAGTAACTCCACCACCTCCCTGGACAGACCATTCCAGTGGCCAATTACTCTTTCTTTGAAGACTTTTTTCCTAATGTCCAGCTTAAACTTCCCCTGGTGCAGCTTAGACTGTCACTGCTCACCAGGGAGAAGAGATCGACCCCCACATGGCTACAACCTCCTTTCAGGCAGTTGTAGAGAGTGATAGCCTGCCTTTTCAAACTCCATTCCCAACTAAAGCTTTAGAAGGTCTCTCTCCTGAGCCTCCTCTTCTCCAGGCTAAACAACCCCAGCTCCCTCAGCCACTCATCATAGGGCTTGTGTTCCAGACCTCTCACCAGCCTTGTTGCCTTTCTCTGGATGAGTTCAAGCATCTCAAGATCTTTCCTAAATTGAGGGGCCCAGAACTGGACACAGGACTCAAGGTGTGGTCTAAACAGTGCTGAGTACAGGGGACGAATGACTTCCCTAGTCCTCCTGATACAAGCCAGGATGCTTTCTTGGCCACCTGGGCACACTACTGGCTCATGTTCATCCTGCTGTCAGTCAGTACCCCCAGGTCCCTTTCTGCTTGGCTGCTCTCCAGAACCTGTTGTTCTGCGGGGGGTTGTTGTGGCAACATTTTCTGTCTGTATTCTGTCTAGAAATAAAGGAAGACCACCTTTCTTCATGAGATTCTGGCACTTCTTTCTTCAGATTCAGTGATTTCTAAGGTAAATTGAGGTAATAATTAATAAAATGTGGAAAATTATACTTAGAATTTCAGAAAAAGTTTTGCATAACTTCCAGCCAAGCATTTTTCCTTCCTCCAATCAAAGTCATTCTAGTTTTTATTTCTATATCTGGATAATGTCCAAACCCTGATTTTTAATAATGTTATTAACAGACAAATAACTGTGAAAAAATCCTGAAAAATAATTTTGCAAAAAAGTTTATATATTTAAATATAAATCTCAAGTGACAGTTTAACATCTCTCAATTCCTACCCAACCAGTAGCTGGTCAGCAAATAAGTTAATATATATAATTTGTAAAACTATCCTGCTAAAAATTAAAAAAATACTCACTTAATATTTTCCACATGTTTTGAAATTGGATCTGTTAAAAAGTAAAAGAAAACATTAAAACTCCCAGGTTTCTTTGTGAAAGCTTTGGTATATTTATTGAAAATTTATATTAATTAAAAGGAAATGCAAGAGACAGGGAAAAGTTCCAGCACACCCACAGAAGTGACAAATTATAACAGAATTCGTGTCACCACATAAATGGCTACTTATGTGTTTATAGGTTAATGACCCTTCAGAAACGGCAACTTTAATGACACTTTCTGCTACCTTAGAAACCAAGAAGTTCCGTGAAAAGCCTCTACAATACCTACATAATGTAAAACTAAATTATTAGATGTACTACTTCATTGTATTCAGGGGCTACATCACTGAACAGGTGGTGGTCCATCAATAGTCTGACCCTGATAATTTCATTGGCTTTAAGCAACTCATTGTGATCCACGGCCCAATGAAGGTCAACAACAGAATAGTTGTTGCTATGATGAGGAACAACAACTAAAATACAAACCTTGTAAGGGCTCCTCAAGACAACTATGAGAACAAAGAGTTGGAAAAACGCAAGTCAAATATTCCTCATTGTTAGAAAAATTCGAACTCCTTTCCTGGGGATGTGTTTGTGTGGCTCTGGCTAAGTGACAAAAAGCAACAAAGCCTAGAGCTTCAGCTGGACTGTTGCCGCGGTGCCTTCCCAGAGGGTTGCTCCTCAAACCCTGCTTGAGTCTCGGCTAGCTGGCACATACCTTGAGGGCAACAAGGCAGATGTCTGGGCACCAGGGCACCAAATGTCCCTCCACAGGAGAGATCGGGCACCCCGGTGACTCTGGAGCCACTAGCCAGGCCGTCCGCCCTGCCACACACCCCACAAGGGGTTTCTCGAGTGTGGCCAGTTCGCCAGTCTCCAACCAGCGCTCCAGAAGAAAGGACCTATGGCTACTGCCTACCAAAGGAAGCAGAAAATGACTCTCTGAGTAGGGTGAAACAGAGCTCAGTTTATTGAGGGTCCGACCCCAAGGAGAGCCTACTCCAGAGAGCACTTGGGACCCTTGGGCTTGACCTTATCAAGGGGGTGCAACTGAGGGGAGGGGAGAGGAGAGGAAAAGGACCAACCAGGGATAAGGGAAGGTGGGGTTTAGGGGTGACAGACAGGAGTAGAAGCCAGAGGCCTTCTACTCAAACCTATAAGGGATCGAGTAACCTGGACTGACAGGGAAAGGACTAGAAGAAGGGGAGGAGCTGGGGTACAAATATGAGATACGGAAGGAGGGGTCCGAGAGGGGGGAATACAACTGAGGGAGGGGATAACAATTCTAGGAGAAACCAAGTGGGAAAGGGGAGGGAGACCGGAGCAGTCCATTTACAGATAATATAACTGAGAGGTAACAGAACTGTACATAAAACCTTTACAGACGTATAAAACCACAGAAAGCACTGTCACAGACTGTGGCTGTAAAGGGACTGCCATAGAAAAGGAACAGGTTCCCACAGGAGAAATCTGTCTGCAGCCTGCCTTTTCAACCTCCATTCCCAACTAAAGCTTTAGAATGTCTCTCTTCCAGAACTAATCATAAACCTATCCCTGACAACAGGCAAGAGCTTAAGCCTAAAAACAGAGCTGCCCTACATGAAGAATTCTTTAGAGGACACAATTTTCTCAAGCCTACCCCTCACCTTAGCAGCCCCTTTGCAACCCAACCTGAACAGACCTCTAAGCTTTTCTCTCTCAAGCTCAGCCCCAATACTGACTGGGTTTTCTAAAGCTCCAGTTGGACTGGGGCTGAAAAGGCATTGCCAAAGCAAGGAGTAAGCTGCAATCACATCTCAAATGAACATCTTCATTTGGTTTGAATATAGAGGTTTTTTCTAAGGCTGCCAATGGAAAGCACGAGGTGCCAAGGGTTCTCCATTGAGAAATTCCTCGTTAAGGACAGGGATGAGGGGTTTATGTTGAGGCTTAGCCTGGGCCTAGACTCTAATTAGCATTTGGTTTTGCTTGGGGTTTGATTTGAGGGAGAGAGAGGGAAGGAGATCTCAACTGGGAGGAGAGCTGTAATGAGTCACCCTAGGGGAGGGGTAGATTGAAAAAGATTTATCACCTGAAAACTGGTTCCTCTAGTAAAGACTGGCACCTAATTGCTATGAACCTTCTTTACCTTCTCATTCTTCTTGCTGCACACTTTCAAGTTATCTTTGAGAGTTTATATTTGAAGAGAACTTTTGGTACAAGGTAGACAATTAGTTTAAGTTTTAATACTTCATTATGGAATCATATTGTAAAATATTGGGGTCATTCCTTCCATGTTTTCCCACAAACTTTAATACCCATATACAGAGTTTCAAGGGTTTTTGAAAGGGATTTTTTATTTTCTTTCTGGAAAAGGAAAGGACAATAACTGATGTTTCTTAATAACAATCTGTGAAAAAAATTGGGGTTTTTTTAGCCTAGATCTAGACCCCAGCAGTGTCCATTGTTTATCTTGTCAGAGCTTAATAATCTAGAAGGACATAACACACACTGAGACTGATCAGAGGTAGAGACCCACAGAGCTGTACCAAGCAAAAAGTTGCAGCAGAGAAGTCCACCAAGGAGACAAACTTGCTGAGGAGGGAACATCAGTGTGCCAATAGTTTGTGCTCAGAAAATTTTTCTAGCTTTTTCTTACTAGTAAAAATATGAAGAAAATTCTCCCTGGCCCCCATGTGATTGTAATTTACACCTTTCTGTGATTTGCAGTGAAGCAGGCCCCCTAATAAGTAAAGACTACTAAACCATGGGAAAAAAAAAGGCAACTAAATGCCCTCAAGCTGAAACAGCAGGTTTCCACACAACTATAGATATGCCCAAAACAACTGCAAAATTGGTACCTGACATATTTCCTGACATGGAAAACTAATGCCAAAAGAAGCACAGCTGTGTCGCTGTTTTCTGGAGAAAAACGGCATACAAGTCATACTGGGCAACAAGAGAGGTGCAGCCTAAAAGCCTTACAGCTTGTGTGTACAGCACAGAAACAAGACTGGCCCAGGAACACTGGGATAGTTCTGATTCTATTGGAATACCCTTGAAAACCAAATTCAACACCAGGAGCTGTGCCAGAAAACTCCTCACAGATGATCCAGTGTGTAATATATTGTTTGACTGGCTTATGAATCAGCAGATGACTGACAAGGAGAACTGCCAAATGGATAATTACATCAGGCTTTGTAATATTAACTAAAAAGCAGGGAAAAATGAAGCCTGATAGAAGTCATTCATAACTTTTATCGCTTGTCATGCAGAATCTATTAAGTGCAATGCCAGCATGTATATTTTTCTATAAGGATGCTATAAAGATTAGTGTTAACTGCTGCTGTAGAACAACAGTGGTAATTTGTCCTCCGCTTAACCTTCTCCTAAGCCACCATCAAATTGGTTCCAACCTGATACAAAACATTACCTGTACAATGGCTCCCAGACCATCAGTATGGGAATTGCAACACTTTGCCACATGGACTGATGGGATCTACAGATGCCACGGGACAGGTGCAACAAGATGTGAGCATCAGAAAAACCTGAGCTGTGGATAGTAACCTCTGATTCCTTACAAAAATTGTATTGTGCTAAAAGCCAAAGGTTTCTTCAAGATAGTCCTGCCTGCAACACTATTACCACAGGAAGTGAAGATTCATCAAAGCCTTGGACTAGCAGACAATGGCTCCTATTTGAAAAATAATCTTAGATGCATTAGTATAAAAGAAATTTCATTCTCTAACCCGGGGTCTATTCAAGGACCACAATCCCTATTGTTGAACTGAAACGATTTTTGTTTTTTAATCAGCCTGTGCATGAGGCCTTCTAAACATCTCTCAAGTAGTAAAGTCTAGTTAGAAAAAAATCTTTACCATATGTTAGTAAATTGAATCTGATTGTTTTACTTTTTCTTATAATTCATGCCAAAATTATAATTTCCACGTCTCACCCTAAGATTTGCTTTATAAATATAAACACCTTAATTCATCTCCAGTCCATGGTAAAGGCATGAATATAATATTTTAAAAAAGGACTTCAGTTTTATTTTCTTTTATAGTTAGAAATTTTTGAGCAGAGACATGATTTTTGAAGACTAATTTTAATTTTTACTAGTTAAAAATTTGTTTTTACAAGGGAAATAAAAGTAGAATAAATCCAAAAGGGATTTATAAAAAAGTAGATTATAGATTTATAAAAAAATAGAATAAATCAAAAAAAGGGGAGAAATGGTAGTGTGGGTTCAAGAAAAGGAGAAAAATGCTTAGTGATGGTTACTAGAAAGGAACTGTTTCTTCTTCTTATAGAGCAACAAAGAGGTGTCCCACTAAGTGCCTGAATTGTATTGTTTCATATATTCCCATGTCTGTGTGCACTTGTATTTCATGGTCTGCTAAGAATACTCTAATTAAAACTGTTGGCCTAGAATGGAGTAAACTGAGCAATAAATAGACCTTATCTAAATCAGAAATTTAAATGCAAAGTTACTACACAGGGTTTCTTAATCCAGTGAGCATGGTAAAAAACATAATATAAAAAACCCCCAACCTTTGTAAATCATCAGTGTAGTCAGATCCTCACACGTGAAGTCTCTCCAGAAGAACAAAAGAACAACAAAAAATCTAGGTCTGGTTCTGCAGAAATTTTTGCCAAAGCTCTTATACCTAAATCACCAAGATCATTCATGAAAGTAAAGATTTGGTTTTAAATCCTGGTGTTCCGGAAGAAAATCTAACTGTACCTTCATATTCTACATCATCTACCTTGTACCAAGCTTACAGGGAAGCAAACTCTGAAGCTATGACTATGTCCAAAAAAGAGTAACTGAATGAACTAAAAAAAGAATTTTCTGCTGTACACATGTGCAGGGAAAAGAAAGTGGGAGTAGAAGATGATTCACTCCACACTACGCAACCTAGTTTAGATAATTAGAATTAAAACAAGTAATGTTTTATAGGAAATAATTATATCTAGTTGAAGCCAGAACAGAAGAAATAAAGTTGTGAATATGTACTGCTGGGAAGGCTGACCAAAAGGAAAACATCATTGATAGTAGGATTTGGGCAAACATGCATGGAGTTGTAGTTCTCAAACAAGTTGTCAATGGTAGGAGGACAAAATGAAAGGAAAAAGCTGTGTATTTCATCTTTGCCAGCTTTCTTGTATGCATTTCTCCCCCCTTTTGCACCAAGATTGTTTTCTGTCCCGGGCAAAACTGTGAATGCTTAATCCACTTGATCTGCGTGTCCACACAAGTGTCTGAAATGTTGGTAAAATTCCCTGAAATGCCAGCCCAGTGTGCTGCATGATGTGATGCTGTGTGAATGTAAGTCACAATTGGGGTTTATTATCTTTTTTGATAACTTAAAAAAAAATTCTTGTAATGAAAATTTAAAGTTTATTTAAAATTTAAAGTAATAATAAAGTTTACTTTTATTTATATATATATATATATACACTCCATTCACCAGTCCTTGTCAATAAAAGTATGAACAGAACCATCTTCTTCTTACTATACTAGAATGGGAGTTTCATAAAATTTAGATGGATTGACAAAATTAGTGTGTTTTCAACAGCCCCAGTATTTATAAGTTAGGCCTTGATCTTAAACAGAAAGGTATTGTAATGATTTCTTTTTCTTTGGTATAATGTCTACAATACTACCTCTGGAAAGAACAATGGAACAAGATAAGAAGATTCTATGCTCTGATTCTTTTAATGAAATTAAGTCTAGTTGTTAGCAATCTGTAGTTGAAAAAAGCTCTGGTAAACAAAAACTTTCTTTCAGCAAATAATAATTAAAAATTAAAAAAAAAATCAATCAACCAAACAAAAAAACCTCCAGGATTTTTTATAAGTCAAATTTCATGACATTGAAAACTAGATTTAGCTTGTTTTAGACCATCTTCAAAGATATAACATCTGGTTTCAGTATAGTTGTTTCTCATACAGATGGGTGTTTGTCCCGGTTTAGAACAAATATATTCAGAAGGATAAATATCCTCTGATAAAAACAGGCCGCAATCACCCTCTCCCACCAGGTTCGAGGAAAGAAATATTTCCTCAAAGGAAAGTGAAAGGGAAAAAAAAGAAAACTATTNATGAATATGGGATAATAATAAAGTCACGCCAAGACAGTGTTCTATGTTTTGAAATGTTTTGCCTATTGAAAAATAAATAGAGAGCATTACTGGGCTTAAATCCTCAGAGCAAGTGATCTCTTTATGAATACTTTTGAATTACTTTGGTGAATATACATGTAACTACCCAGCTCTAAGATTAGAGTGGAATACTCTTTGCCTATCATGAAAGTAATGGTTTTTTTCCTTTTGTTTAAATGAAATTTTCTGTATTTCAGTTTGTATCCATTGCCTTTTGTCCTTAAGAACTGGGGTACTTCACATTTCAAAAGTATTTTACAATTTCAATCCTAACTATACTTATATCTAGCTTTATAAAAAATTTCTTTATGCAAACACAGCCTCAGATTAATTAACTCCCACTGTGGTATTTCCCTTGACATATTTATAAATACATATACATGTACAATCATATCGCTCCTTCCATCTGTGTTTTGCTGAATCAAACAAGACAAGCCTATTTACTCTCTTGTATGATATTCTTTCTCTCATCATTCTGCCATTCTTTATCTGCTCCAGTGTGTATTAATAGTTGTTTAACGTGAGCTACACATAATTCTGAATGGATTTCTAGTGCACTTCACCTTTTCTAAAAGCTTATTGAGTTGTGTATTTACAACTGCAAAATATTAATAGTATTGAAATTAATAATATCCATATTTTCCATCCTAAATGCCATACTCACTTTCAGTTAGATTAGATGATCAGCAAGTTCTTTTTTATGAAAGAAAACATAGAAAGTAGGCTTATTAATCCTGCTTTTCTAGAAAGTGGAATTATATTCCATTATACATTTACCTTTGCATCTTGTTTTCTTTTACCAATTTCTCCAAAATCAAAATACCGAGATAAGACTTACAGATTATGATTTTTCTAATTACCCTTTTTCCTGTTATTTTCTTAACCACACTTGCCCTGCTTCAGATTCCAAAATGGAAAAATTTAAAGAGGACTTTTGCTTCTATCCAGTGTGACTGTTTCTCTTCAGAGAACAATTATGACACTAGAATAAAGGTCCTACTTTATAATTTTGTTTAATAACATATTTGGCATTCTAGAACCATCTATGTAAGTCCCAATGAAAATTAAACATAAGGCAGCTTGTCCTTATTCCTACAGTTATTTGAACAACCCTGCAACTATCCCATGGTTTAATGACACATGCAATTTTCAAAGGAGAACTTCTTATGTGCTCCCAGCCCTTTCTGCCCAAAGCACTTGTGTGTCACCTCACTCTCCCCAGCATTTGAATTCCAGCAGAATATTGGTGAATGCCATGTTTCACTCCCTGTTGTGAAACATTTTAAATCTTTTTGAAATCACCACCCGTTTGACCATTACAACAATTACAATACTACAACAATTACCAGATGTCAGCCACAGAAAATACACCCAAGTATTTTTCCTCTACCTACTTATTACTGCTATATTCTCAAGAAGCACAAAATATATTTGGATCCTATCACTTGTTTGTATTTTACTTTACTTCTAACAGGTTAAGACACAACAGACAAACTTAGAACTGTGCAATTTATTTCTTTATTAAAATGCTACTCATTTACTTAAGTTTACATAGTTGTGCACTTCTTTGCAGATAATGTACTAAAAAAATAAGTAAGGAGGAAACCACTAACAGGATCCACAAGAGATGAGATGCTGCAACATTCTTGTGAAAACAAAATATACCAGACTTATGTCATCTTACTTACAGACTACTGTGTTGTTTTCTACTTGAGAAAATACTTGAAAACAATGGAAATCTAAGCATGAGTAGAATTTTAGATGCCCTAATTTAAAGCAAAACGTCTCTGACTTCCTGTGAAAACATGCAATTAATATTAACTGGTTTGTGCAGAAAATCAAGATAAGTATTTGTCACAGTCTTCAATATCATCCTAATGGCAAAAAAGTACTCAGAAGAGTTTTTCTGAATAATGCATATGTCTCCAGGTACACACTGTAACTTTAATTGCTGAAATGTAGAACTAGATGATCATTAATCCTACATTTTCCATTATCTCCCTTGCTCAGTGACCATTGATGCTCCTCAGGTCAGGCTACGTTTTACTAGTTTCTCAAACAGCCACGACATAAGTATTCATTTTTAATTCTACCCCTATCAAACAGAGAACTTTCCAAAACAGCTACCTTTGTTAAACCATACAAACTATATCAAAAAGGGCTCCAAAGAAATATTTAGTTAGTGTACTTAGTACTTAAGAAAAACCCAAGGAGTTTACCATGCAAGGGACAGAGAAGACTATTCAGGCTTTCCTTCAGCACAATACCAAGAACAGGACATAGTCAATGATATAAGCAGTAATGAATTAAAGAAAGATTGTTTTTTAATATTATTTACTCAAAGCATACTGGACCTGTGTAAACCACTAGCATGAAGTCATACCTCTGCAAGTATTTAATTCATGGGAATATTTGATGTACAAACATTTAAAAAATGAACTAACCTGAACACAGACAAAAAAGGCAGAGATTAAAAGCTTGTAGGATATTATTTCTGCTTGTCAGTACCAGGATTATCTTATAATGTTTTACTAGTGATTTCACATTAGAGGTAATTTTAATTAAAGATAATAGCTAAAATGTAACTGTTCTGTATATAAGGTATTTACATATATGTGTATACATTATATATATGTATATATATATGAAAATAGATTTATATGTATGTATGTGAAAATAGATGTCAAGGCATGGAATAAACTTCCATTGAATGATTTCTTGCCCATGAATACTTCAGTGTGAATAAATCTCAAAATCTGTATCAGTGACCCTGGCACAAGCTGTGTACTAATGTCCACTCATGAGGCATCATGAGTACAGAAAAGGGACAATGTTGACTAAAGAAATGGCAAGGGTAAGAAGAAATTCCACTGTACAAAAATGCCACATTGATCAAACACTCATTAAAAATATATTCTAAAAATTTGTATTAATAAATTTCAAATAACAGAAAAATTTAATGACCTTTTCTGGACAGATAATGACCTAATATAGTATCTAAAGATTTTATATTAGTCAATCTTAAGTTGCTATTTTATGCTTGATATTTTTTATGACAACACAATGAGAAATAAAAACTCCAACACATTAAAAAAGAGCAGTTATTATTTATTTTGATTTTTCACACCTCTTACTTTTAATCAGTGAATACAGTAGTAATAAAACATCTTAATTCCAGCACAGTTCTTTTGTATCAAAACATCAGCTGCATGTTTCGGAATGGAAGACAAATATAACTAAATCCTCCACACTTCAAAAAATTATGTGTATGTTTTATCTTCAAAAATTGTGAACAGAATTGGTGAGTATTTTTTCTTACTGATTTAAGGAATCCTCTGAATTGTGTTCAAATTCCAATTGATTAAAACATTTTACTATGCATTTACTCTTTACTCTGATTCAAAGACAATACGGCTACCTTTGCTCACTTCACAGTTTCTGACTAGAAAATTTTGGGCCTTTGGTAAAATAATCTTTTTTCACATTTTCCATGCAACTAATGTGGACCGGAGTTCACATGAAATGAAATATTTCACCAGTTTGTGTTTCTATTCTTGGAAGGAGCTCTTCATTACGGGCTGAAATGAAGGGCGAAACTCTTATTTGCGTTCCATACTGCCCAGACAAACTCTGGAAAAGACAGAATAAAGTCACATGCACTGAGCACAAATTGAACAAAAGAACTTTGAAACAGCATTCTCTGGTTTGCCCCTCTTGCAGACCTGGGGAATACTGCTTATTTTAACAATGGCAAAAATAGTGATTTTATTGCAACTCTGCATAGTTCATTCGTAGCTTTGTAGCGAAAGAAGTAGTGCCTGTCTTTTCAGCATATTGTCTGAATCTCCATTAGAAACACCCATAGGTGGAAACACCTAGCACAGTTGAAATCTGCATTTCCTTAACTGCAATGGTTCTGCAACACCCCTTCATATAGTTAATATTAACTGACTTACCACATGAAAAACACTCCCTCCAAATTAAAATCACTTTAAGTGTTACAGTTTTGTGAATTCCCAGGCAAATACAAAGACTTTGTAATTTAAAAAAAAAAAAAAGTTTTATCATTTCAAAGAAAAAAAACTTTCCTCAATACACTTTCTAAAGCTACAGTGAGGGATAGGCTATATCAATTTGAATAGAGAAATATTTTCCTTCCCTTGAGACTGACTTCCTACACATCTCTTGCAAAATGATTCATAGAACTCAGTAATTTAGAATTGTAAATTTGGTGTGGGACTTCTTG
>WEIV01010801.1:0-20473 GCA_013390005.1 Calyptomena viridis | reverse complement strand
TACAGGGTGAGAATGAAACTACCTAATCTTCACTGAGCAGGTCCTGCTGGCCACTGTCAGTGATTGGACACTGGTATTGACCACCTGACCCAAATGTGCCCTCTTTTGAAGGTCTTTATTTGAAGACATCGAAACATCAATATATTGTGTATTAAAAGTCACAGCATGAATTTAACCTCTAAATTATGAATCTTCGGTGTAGAAGAATAACATAGGAAGAGAGGCAATGTATGATATAACTCTAATTCTGCATCTGTAGTGAATTCTTCAATTAAATTTTTTTACTCTTATCCTCTGGTCCCTTAACATGTTATGTAAAAACTCCTTTATTGCCAATACTTCTATGAAATTAAAATGCCTAGTTTTCCTCTAAAGAATCTGTGAAGAATAAATATGTAATATTATTTACTACCAATTCATCATCAATTATGTCCTGCTCATACCCATCTTCCTCATGGTCACTGGATGCAATAAAGTATTTGGTATATAAAAAACATAGTCCATATCAAAATAATCTACTCATATCAAGCAAGAACAGGCAGCTGTAAAGAGTTATGACTGGTCACACACTGCTTTGTGTGACATTAACCAAGAAGACTGGAATTCCTCATAATGACTAGGGATGCTGCTGAATTGCTTGCTCATCACCATCTACCAGAAATTTAGTGCAGCAATAAGAAATTTAGTACAGCTTTTCTCATAAGTCCAGTTATAGCTGTACATGATATACATGTATCTTGCCTCATGTAGGCAACAAATCCAAGACAGCACCACTGACTATCACTGATGAAGCTTCCCTCCCCAAATCAAACAGTATTTTTTTACTGATATATTTTCTTCTTTATTGATTCAAGATGGATGGTGTTTGGGATCATGAAAGACTCTCTAATGCTCTGTGTCACCAATTCTAAAATTTAAGGAAAAATATATGTGAACAACTAATATTGCAGTATTATTATCCTTCTTCCGCTTCCTTCCCAAGTACGTTTAAGATTTTTTAAAAAATTAATCAATCAAGTGGATCAGTAGAATATGTAGAGAAATCCCTTATGTCAAAATCTGTTTTGAAAAGAGACAGTAGAAATGTCATGTTGTTTTATATCTGACAATACTATAGCATCTGGAAGAACATTTTGCAAATGGAGTTAAAAAATTAAGAGTAATTTGTTCCCACAGCAGGTAGACATACTTCTTATTTATAGCTTTAGAATTCCTAGTAAGTGGGTGTTGTATTACAAAACAAAAAATGTAAACTGAAGCAATCACAGAGAGGTTAATTTGAAATGTATGTGGTTTTCAGTCATCTGGGTTTAAATTCAAACTCCATGATGTGCTTCAGTTTTGAAATCAGCATGACTTGTGGGGCAGTGAGAGTAAAATAAATATGAAAATAATGTGCTCCAGGAAATGACTGCACAGTATAATAAATTTCACTATTTCAAAGTTTGTCTCAATATTCAGACAAAATTTTCTTATCCTTTGTTTCATCTTGTTATTCCTACTAAGAATTCAATTTATATAACTGCAGATTATATTGCCAGTAATGAAATTATTCATCTCTGTAAAAATGTATCCCAAATTTTTGCCTTCAGGAAGCAATAGTGGATGGTCAAGTATTGCTTTGAGATGATAATTATTAATACTTTTTTGATCATTATTAGTCATTAGTTTGTGGGTATGAAAGTTGGCATCTTTTTTTCTGAACAATAATTTTGTATTTAAGAGGTTTGTCTTCAGTTACATCAGTCACTTTTGGCAGTATTTTATAATGAATTGCATTTTTGGTAGAGAAAGAAAAAGAGTGAAAATATTAGAAAGAAACAGTTGAATGAGTCCATACTGTTAATTAATTATGAATTAGAAGCTGATGAAGTGACTTTCTAATATAAATCTCCACAGTGGGGCTTCTGTTGAGTAAAGAGCAACATTGCCTTTTATTACTTTAGGTCTATTAAATCTAGTGATGTTGTCTCTATAGTCAACATAAATCTGCTCTAATGAAGATGGTGAAGTGTAAAGCAATAAGCCCATTTTGTTCAAAGTCACCGACTAGACATTTTCCTTGTTAGCTATTGTCAGTATTCATGGTACTGCAAGAAATCAACACTGAGGGTAGTTAAGATGAATGTCTTTCATCTGGTCAACATGTTTTTTGTGAGCTCAGACTAAGGCTCATTTACAAAGGTTAGCAAAAAAAGATGCAATTTTTTGGCATATCTGAAATCTGTAACAGAACTCCCATGCTCCTCTCTACCCTCTGACAGCCACATCCTTTTGGGACATAGGTGTACCTCACTCCTAATTTTGAGTTTGAAGCAAAGGTTTTGTTTTCTGTTTCTAGTATTATCTTCTCATTGTCACTATGCCCTTGACTAATGTAGACATGCTTCATTTTCCTATTTTTTTTCCTTAGAACAAATTGAATATCACTTGCTTTTTGTGAGACCCAGTGACTATTTTAGATTTATTAATCCTACTATCTTGGAAATATTTTCATATTAGACTGAAATAAAGCATTAAATACTGAGTCACTTCAAAAATTAAAATCTAAGTGCAGCCTCTATTTCCAAACTTTATCCCATTTCCTATAGGGTCATATTATATTATGCCATTTTTGATTATACATGAGTTTATGTCTGCATAGGCCATGAATATGAAGAAAAAACATCTAGTTGTAACTGTAAATGTGTTGTCATTACAGGACCTTTTCCTGGCAAAAGTAAAACATTCTGTAATACCACTGGATAAATTCTTCTATATCATCATAGCAGGTGTCTTTTATTAATTATTTATGTGAGTTGGCATTTTGCTCTTTTTTCCTCATAGTTGATCCTTACATTTTTGAGATTTTGTACATTTGTATGCACAATACTTATACACTGGAGAAATTCTGCTCTGTACTTTTTATAGAACTCCTTAGGATTTAAGCACTTCAGAGAAAATATAAGTACTAGACCGTAAAAATCCTATAACTTCTGGAATTTAAATTCCTAATTGCATGCCAAAACCTCATGCTAAGTTTTAAGGTAATTGAAGTCCATTGGGATGTAAATCTTCAACATTAAATTTCTTTAAGTGCCTAGAGACCTTCTGGTCATGTCTAAAACTGTTTCAGACATGTCTGTCTTGAATACTTTGACAAGTACAAGTACTCATCTGCAGAGCTTAAGCAAAACATCCCCCAAGAACACTGTGGAGATTATGTCACAGAGAGCAAAACTAAACTGAGGATGGTGCCTTGAAAGTCTTCCAGCTAACAATTAAACAGCATTTCCAGGATACAGAATATATTGTTCTTTTCCTTTCTCATTCTGTGATTTTTGATTTTTAATTGAGAAATCCAAAATACTAAGTACTTGTAGCTTCTAGTAACTGATAATGACTTGGGTGTCTCCATTTTTATTTTTCTGTTGAACTTATTTCACTTACACAGAGTAATTAAATATTGACTCAGCCAAAGACCATGAGAAATTGATCATGTAACTGGTCAGTTCATATGCAAAGGTGAAGGAAAACATAACTTTGCCTTTCCAACATAAATTAGCAAAATATTAGTGGAAGAAGGAATTGGAACCCTGATTCTTTCCTTGAGGATGAGTGCTCTAATAAATGCAATTAAATCAATCTTTTTTGGAAGATACATATTTTCTTAGGCAAAGTGGAACAACAGCACACAGTAAGAATTAGGATCCCTCAGCTCATCTTCCTGATGATTAACAGACTCTTTTGGAAGATATGGCTTCTAATATGCATGGAGGGATGAAACACGGGTCTCCCTGGACTGAAAGGAATGACGTTGGGTATTAATTTACAAATTTGTGTTTAGAAGTACAGTCTTGAAGGTGTGTTGGTACTTAAACTGCAGGGAAGTGAATGATTTATTCCCCTGTCCTCAACAATGTAAATGATCATAAATGATCCTTTGGCGAGTATGCTAGATTTTGTGAACTTGACGGAGGGTTATGAATCCTTTAATTCCTTTCGAAAGAAAATTTAATTTTTAGACTTGATAATAAAAGATTTACCCAAGTTCACAGAACCAGCAAAAGATCAACTACACATTGTCTACACTAATGACTCTTAGGTTACTGTCCTTATGTCAAGGCTGTACCCTCTGAGAAAGGTGGAAGTAACACAGATTTGAAAATATGGGTAGAAAATTTCTGCAAATTGAGGTAAAAATATTGAATTCATGATCCATTATCATTTGACTTTGAATGATTCTAAACAATTTTACTCTAATACAGCATGTGTTAATATATTTTCAGCAGTATGAAACTGAAATCCACTTAAAATTATCTTTACTAGTAGAGAATGAGTGAGAAAAAAACCCCTGTAGTGTCAATGTTTTCTCAAAAAACAAACTAAATTTATATTATGTCCAAATTCTTTCATTTAAAAAAGAAACTTTCTTGTGTAAATTAAGTGTTAGGAAATCTCTTATATTTCCTATATATCTCATTGATTTGACAAGATGATAAGTTGTTTCCTTTGGGTAGCCAGGCATATTGCAAGACACTTTTACTTATCTTTCAGATACAAACTAATTTCTTTCTGTCTAAAAAGAATCTCTTTAGATTGCTTAGGACACAAGTCTAAAGCCACTAAACAAGTCTGCTTCATTGGTCTGAAGAGTCATGACTTTAAGACCAAAGTTTTAACTTTTATTTCCTTGCTTTCCTTAATTCATCCTGGACTGCAAAAATATCCTGACAATATTGAACTAAATACACTTATTTTTGTAAAATAAGTTAAAAATGAGTTGTCTAATGTGAGTTTGGATATTATATTGAAGCATTATGCACAGTAGCTACTTTTATCAGAAAACTTAACAGTCATGAATTTATAGAAATGAACAGGTAGGTTTATTTTAAATAGTAAGCTTGGGATGGAGGGGGAAAAAAGGCAAGGAACAGCTATTTTCAAAAATATTATTGTCTTTTGCCTTTACTCCCTCCAGTCTGCCCCATTTGCAAGCCCACCTTTTCTCTAACTACGTTGCACATTGCACAACATAAAGTTTCTATGTCGGCAATGAACTTTTGGAAAGTACAAAACTATTGGAGACCCCAGGACTTTTAAAATATTTAGCTGTGTTCTCTTATACCATATTATTTTTAAAACCAGTTATCAAAACATCTGTTTCTAAACAAGCAATGACTTTGATAAGAATTCTCCACTACAGAACAAATATTCTGAAGGTTAAGCATAGTTTTCTTTTTGACTGAGCTTTAATTTTTTTTTGAGTTTGCTTTAATTTTGAGTTTAAACACTATACTATGAAGTAAATTAGAGCTGCTGTACTTTGAGACTAGGGTGGCACTAAAAGTAGTTGAAAGCCTCCTTTGAGAAAAAGGAAAACTTTAATCAAAAATATTTTTAAATAGTCTTTGTGACAATGATGTATATTTTTAAAACTACAATTTCACATCTCAAATAGCAAAGGAGTAAGAGGCTGACAAAAGTTAAAAAATCAAAGAAACATATAAAGGGGAGTATGACCATCAAAAAAATGGGAGCATGGATCCATAAACCAGGATCTGTAAACATTGAACCTATGACCTCAATAAATCAATATTATATGAAATACAAAGAATATATCTCAAAGAAAAAGCGGCACTATACCCAGATATTATGATCTCTCCCAATACAATTTTTTATGGTCCATTATAAGTTAGAGCATTTTTCTTTTGCTTAGCTTCTGGACCTCTAATTCTGCACTGAAATTACATGCTGATGTAAGAGAGGTGAGATATCAGAGGAAGGCAAGTATTGGAGGAAGTCGAATAAGGTGCCTGTCCCAATTGTAATCAGAATAGGTCTCGCTATCTTATCTCAGGTAAGGTTTCTTGAGTACTTGCTTGCTTGAATCTTGTTTTATTCCCTTTAAATAATGTCAATTTTGTTCCAAAAAAGGAAGAAGAAATGTTGCCAAATATTGTCATAGCATAGTTCTCCCAAAGTTTAGAGTTTTTGTTCTAATGGTATTTTGAATTATAATGATGGCCCAAGTTAGCTTAAATTTGTATGCCCAGCTAAATATTTGGAATTTCTTTCTAAATACTTTTTAAATAACTCATACAGATCAACAGAAGAATTTGGTTTCAAATTTTAAAATTTTCATAAATGATATATTAAATATAGAGAGGAGTAGTTGTTTTGAAGGAAAAAAAATACTAAAAAACTTAATTTCTTCCTCATTAGAATTTCTACTGAGCTGTTATATTTCTATGTAATGTTTTAATTTTTACGAATGTGTTCCAGATATTTGGCCTGAAATATTTATAGTAAGTCTTGAAGTATTGAATGTCTTTTTCACGCCCCAGTTCTTCATATTCTGTAATCAGATGCAAATTTTAACTTTGGAAGATAGCAACATCAAATTCTTACTGTTGTGAAATAAATTTTATTTATGTGATCAAGTTTCACATTGAAGGACAGAAATTCAGAAGACAAATACAACAGTCTCATTAATGATCTGGATCTTTGTAGACCTCCTCTGTTTTTAAATTGTCACATTTTTGTGGATCAGCTTTTCACAGGGGCAGAAACAATGCACAAAAATCCTGTTCCCGAGCAGTAGAAAGGTACATCAAGCAGGTGCTCTATCTACAAGGATGGGGGAGAACAGGGGTACTCTCAGAGTACACTTGGTGGGAAGAAACAAGTGGGGGTTTATCTGGGAGAAAGGAGCAAAAACATTTCCTGTTAAGTTCATTGAGTGAGGTGGGGTAAAGGGTGCCCTTGTTGATCTAATTTTCAAAGCTCTCACTTTGAAAAGCTGCAGGAGGAAAATTGTGTAGTGAAAATGTTAAGATCATTTGAGTTTGCGCCTGCCTGATGTAAAGAAACTGAAATTTTTGGAGCAGCGTCACTGCAGGAGGTGTTTTGGACATTGTAGTTTATGTCCATGATTAATTTCTTATACAAGAATCATTAAAGCTGCCTTGTACTTGAAATAAGGATTCTTCTAGAATTCTATGTTGAATTTGAATATAATTTGGTCTGAAAGGCAATAAATATTAAATATTATGGGTCTCCTACTTTCTAAATAAATTATTGACCGTGAAACTGAACCTGAATGGTGACTAATTCAACTGATCTAGTAATCTAGATATATCAGCTAAATGTAACCATTATACTTTACACTATTTTCTTCCCTTGACAATGCTGTTTACATCTGTATTTATTATCTATAATGGCTTCAAACTTGCAGTAATATTATTGTTTCTTTTAAAGATAAAGAAATACTATGCAAAAAAAAGTCTGAGTTTGAAAAACAATTTAAAACACTTTACAGAATGACAGTGTGAGCTACTTTAAAGCATCAGACAGCTGAATCTGCAGGGGGTAAATTGTCCTTGAAAGATGCAAAGGCAGTTTAAAGGGGAATTTACAGTCTCTCTCTTGGGTTTGACAATATTAATTTGTCTCAACTGTTTTAGAAGTGCCTTGGTCACAGTGACACTTTCCTAGGTGCATTCTAATAAGGTGATATTGTCTCATGAAATGAGATGGCATTCAGCAGAGAACAGTAACTCAAAAACAATTGTCATGGAATATAAGGTGATCTGATATTGATAAATGACAATCACATGTAGTTGATGAGATCAGAATAATTTTTTTGCAAACAAAACACGACACATGGTGGCTAGAGGGAATGCCATATATCTAGCTGATATACAGAACTATACAGCATTGTTTTCTCATCTAGACTGATGGTTTTGCACTACCTGTGATCTGCTGAGAGCTCGTGTCAGTCATCAGATTTTCAATGTTGTACGTGTTTGGTGTCATTCTTACCTGTAGGCAAGTATTACCAGGCTGGCTATTGTCATATTCTTAAATTTAATCATACCAAGCTGGCTACTGTCACATTCTTAAAATAAATAATTGTTTTTTAAATGTGTATATCACTTAAACAGATCTTGGCAGCAAGCCAGTTTGATTCTTTCCTTGGGGTTCTGGAGAAGGATTCCTGAGTAGGTTGACAGTTTGAGATATTAAGCAAAAAGTGTAAGAAAGTGCAGTTGGCTATCTGTCCAGATGGTAGAAAGAAACAAAAGCAAACAACAGCCACACTTTGCATTGAGGTGAAAGAAGGGCTGAGTAATTTGGTTACAGTTATCTTTTTGCTCAGCAGTAAGGAGAGTAGGTGTCACACATAGAGAAGAATATTTTTTCTTTTGTTGGCTGCCATAATGCCAATATTCATATCTTTGTTAAGGCTTTTTCAAGGCTATTTCTGCAGGGTCATTTCAGTCCTAGAAAAACTGGCAAAATTTATTGCACAGAAAATCATTCATCAGAAAATATCCAAGCTTCTGGGTACGTAGATAATCCACGTATTTCTTTTAGGAACCCAAAAGTGCTTTCACTGGGGTGGGAAGATATTTGTATTTATTATGACAGTTTTACTCTAGCATAAGATTGACAAGTTCATTGGCAGTAATTCTTACTTAGAGGGTGGTACTACAAGGAAGAAGAGAATTACTCCCAGCTGGATTGAAGATGTTTTAGAACAGTATTTGTGAAACAGTAATTATTTTAAATATTTTAAACTACTAAAGTAAGTCAGGGACAATACTTTTTTTCTGATTTTTACATTAGATCCTATTGACCATGTACAGATGCTAAAGAACCTGCAAAGACTTTTATGTATCAATGAACCAGATCTGTCCTCTCTAAGGGCTGTGAAGCATTCTATGTGATAGATTACTGACTCCTATCATCCAGGGTATCAGAAAACTTCCCATGTGCTGTGCTCATAAGATGCCAAACGCATATAAATTATGGTAACATACTTCAGTCCATTGTAACTCAAGATATTAAGACACTTATTTTACTGGGAAAAGTTGACAATGGCCAGTGATAGTGAATGATGGTAGATTGACTACAACAATATTAGGAACAGTTTAACAATGTCAAGGTGGTTCATTCTATTCTCAGTATAGATTCGACATAGTAGTTCATGTGGGAAATAAAAGAATTTATATCTCCTATATAGTTGCAGGAAGTTCAGGACACCTGCAGCAGGTAGAGATACAGATATGGAGTTCACAGACATATCCTTACTCCATTTGAAAAGAACAAACCAGTATCAACTACCATTTTGGTCTCCTCTTCAACAGTCACTTCTGTTCAAGTGATCCTACTTGGAAAACTGCCAGTGATCTAAATTACGGCAGTACAGTTTCTGAAGAAAGAATTTCTTTTAGGAAATCAAAATCACTTTGGCACTTCTGGGTCAACAGTCAAGTGTTTTATTCTATTGGAAAAGCTATCAGAAGTTCACACACTTACTTGCAAAACCAGTGCTATCAGTGTCAGAGGTCTCTCACTAAGAAGCCAGATTCACTCTGCACTAGCCTGAAATTCCAAAGAATTTCAGTCTTCGTGGTATAAACACAATCTGTTTCAGCATAAGGTATGAATAAATTTTAAATTTTAAGGGTAAACATGATTTTCATAAAGCGCTATGGTATAGTAACTTCTATTTTAGCATGAATAGTTGTGATTTAATAAAATCTCTTCTTTCAAAACACACTTTGTTTCAATTTCCAGATTTTTTTTTTTCTAGTAGAGAGTGCTTTATATACTTTCAGAAAATTTTTCCTCCTTTACAGTCTGAATGTGTCTTTTATCTTGATAGAACAGATCTATGATGAGTGCTGGGAGAGCTGCTCCATGTCATTGCTAGGCAACTGTTGTGGTTTTAAGTAACCAGAGTTTTTTATTAGCTGGGGGGGGCTAGGAGAGAGGCTTCTTTAAGAAGCTGCTAGAGTTTTTCTCTGCTCTAAGCTAGCCAAGGTCAGGCAACAACGCCTCTGTGATAACATATTTAAGAAGGAGTAGAGAAAGAAAGTCTGCGCAGAACATCANCCTCTCTCCTAGCCCCCCCCAGCTAATAAAAAACTCTGGTTACTTAAAACCACAACAGCAACTCTCAATTATCTTTGAAAGGTCATAGGAATTGAAGGAGATTCGTGAGTATTTGAAAACCTCTGTCTTCAAGTAGGGCAAGAAAGGAGATCCAGGGAACTACGGTGTTGTCAGCCTTACCTTGATCCTTTGGAAGGTGATGGGGCAAATAATTCTGGAAGCCATTTCCAAATATATTAAGAAGGTTTGATCACCAAGTCACCAAGCAGGTGACTGCAAATAGTCATCATGGACTGACTGGAAGGTGAGATCTGACCAGCGTGATAGGGCAGCCACTGCTGGTATACTCCTCAGGCTCATTCTAGGAAAGTAATGTCTTACCTCTTCATTAATGACCTGAATACGAGACAGATTACACTCTCAGAAAGTGTGATGATACAAACTTGGGAGGAGTAGCTGATACATCAGATGTGTGTGCTCCCATTCAGAAGGACTTCAGCAGGCTGGAAGGACGGGCTGACAGAAAACAGATGAAGATCAACAAAGTAAAAGGTGAAGTCATGCATCTAAGCACAAACAGCCTTGTGCATCAGTACACACAGTAGAGGACAACTAGGTGGAGAGCTGCTTTACAGAAAAGATCCTGGGAATCCCTGTAGACAACTGGTCAGAAGGCAGCAATGTGCCCTTGCAGTGAAAAAGGATCCTGAGCTGTATTAGGAAGATTGTCACCAGCAGGTTGAGGGAGGTAACCCTCCCCCTCTACTGAGTGCCAGTAAGAGAGTCATGGACATACTAGAACAAGTCCAGAGACAATTAGGTGCTTGTAGCATCTGACACAGAGTGCAGCTGAGAGAGCTTGTGTTGTTCAGCCTGAGGAGTGAATGTTCAGTGAACTCTTACCCATGTATATAAATATCTGGTGGGGAACTAAAGCAGATGGAGAAAAACTCCTGTCAGTGGTGCCCAGTGAGGCTAAAGGCACAAACTGAAACAGAGGAAATTCCACGTAAACATCAGAAACATCAGTCTTCAGTCTTGGAGATATTTAAAATCTCACTGTATACCTCCCTTAGCCTTCTACTCTAGCTGGCTCTGCTATGAGCACAGGAGTGAGACTAGATGATATCCAGAGGTTGTCTTCCAACCTCAGTAATTCTATAAGTCTGTGATTCAGTCACTTTTAATGAGTCATTGTTATAGACTTGTCTACTCAATTTACTTGAACTTAAAGTTTCTACTTTTTAAGTTCTACTTCTATATGATGAAATCATCCTCATTCTTTTTCAAGGGAAGTCTGACTAAAGTTGTTATTTTCAATGTAGATAGCTAAGTGCAACCTCATTGTGCAGTAATGCTGATATAAGTTCTGCTACTGTCCAGAAGCAATAGGAATATATTAATAAGAATGAGAAAAAACATTCCAAAATCAAAAGCATGAACAACAAAATTTAATTTCTTTCTATTTCTAAATTTATTTCAGCTAATTCTTGGTTAAATAAGCTGGGAACATATTTTTTACAGAATGGAAATGAAAGCAAATATTTGTTGTTGGTGAAAAATCATATATTTATGCCACCAGTATATGATGCTGGAACTGACAGAAAAATAGCTACCAGTGAGACACTTTTCTTAAAACAAACATGACATTGCCATTGATTTTTCAAATTGCTTTTTATGAATTGCAAAATTGACTTCTGTGAATAGAAAAAATTACACTAAATACATAACACCTTGCTGAAATGGCTAGTAGCACTGTTAAAAAAAAAAAAGATAATTAATCATTTGGGAAAGAAATTAAGCATATTTCTTTTCTCTGAGGAGCCTGTAGCCGTAGGTTACCTCTTGTCCAGTCATTTTTGCCTTCAGTTATCAAGTTTTTAGCTCTGGAACCTCACGATCTCTATAATGTGCGTTTTTCACTTATTTCTAGTAGGTGTGAACGTAATACAAGTCTTGAAAATATGCCTATATGAATATGGGTTACGTTCATTTGGTGATTTTCAGAATGAGTTTTGTTTTTACAGTATAACTGGGTGAAGCGATGAAAACCAGCTCTAACCTAACAGCTAGAAGTGGATGTGTTTGTGGCCACACTAACAGTAACAGTAATGCAGCTCCATATTTTCTGATTCAATACTTGTCAGTTGAGGTCCTGCACAACTGCATAGATGATTCATACCTTGCCATCCAGGTACATCTTTCTGCAACAGATCAGGCAGATCTACTGCTCCCTAGTCATGTACAGGCATTAAAGACAAATGAATGATGTGCTATAGCATACAACTGCTGCACAGCAGCAGTGTCTAGGGAAAAAAGATTTCATTGTGTTTGCAAAATCCAGTGAACTTTAATACAGCCTGAAGCACTCACATGGAAACACCAAAGAGCTGCTGCAAAATAGTGCCATTAATTTTTGTATGTTTCAGATTGTGCCCACCTGCAATATAACTAGGGTGGGAGAAAAAATTCCCTGCAGTAGTTTGTTTATGTCAAGCAGATCTCTTACCATGCATTGTGGATAGCAGCAGGTGAGAGAGGGCAGAGTCTTTGGCCCAGGAGAGGATGGTTGCATTGTAAGTCAGTTAAGGAAAGAGTCTGAGCTGATGTACATTCCTTGTGAGCACAAGTCCCTTAGGATAGTGAGCAGATCAGCTGGCTATAGGAAAGGAGGTGGTGCACAAAGCAATAAGAGTTCCCAGTTCCCACCACAAGAAATCCCCACAACATAGTAAGAGATTTGAGGAGCAAAAGGTAAATTTAGACAAATTAATCACTCCATAAACCTCCAAAGTGTACAGCTTGGCTCAAGTCAGAGCATAACTGTGCTTCTCCTAGGAAGTCAAAGTTATAATCAACGGTCTGGCTGTTCAGAAAGCATGGAAGTGATGGTGCTTACAGACACACCCTTTTCAAAATGAAAGGGAAAGCACTGATTAGAAGATCTCTACAGAAAAGTAGTAATTAAACTACCAAATAAATCATTCAGAAAAGTTGACATTTAAATGCAAAGATTTGTATCTTTTTGTGTTCTTTTTAACACTTTATTCAAATATCAATGCTTTGGTGGTCTGGATAATTTTTGAATGATCCACACGGTCTGTACATGTCACTTTAGTACTCTTATGCCACAAACAATTGTTGTGGTTCAAGCTGAAATGCATCTTTCCAGAAAGTCTAGAAATTCTCCAGCTTTAACTTTCTCATTGTTACTAGCCTGTTAACCAAAATAGTTTTGCCACTCTCTTGGGAGCACAAAGAAATTGAAAAGAATATGCATGATTTGATAAATAAATTGTTGTAAGCTAAAGCACAACACTGAGCACCTTGATAAATCACCAGATAATGGATTTCTATATTTTTTACCATGATAAAATAGACTAACATATTCAACTCTAAATGGCCGTCTAATTCTGTGAAATTGAGTATAAATGCCCCATATATAATATCACAACCGAAATATTATAAAGATACCTAATTCAAAAATTCTCTCTTAATGCTGGGCATGACAGAACCCCAAATGTTCCAGATGTCTGCTTCCAGAACTAGAAGCCAAACCTGTTTCTAAAAAGTCCCATAGGTCTAAATCTTGAATTTGCATGTTTAATGACCTGAATTAATCTGGGAACCCATCCGAATTTTCTGCTGACAAACAAGAGGACTGTATTTTAGCTGTTTTGGGACAGCAGGGAACATTAACATTTCTGAATTCTGAACTTTCAGCCCTTCTGAAAAAAAGTGAGGGACATTGCTGAGGCATGACCATTCAATTACAGCATATCTTAGCTTCAATTTGACCCCACCTGACTGATCAAGAATGGCAAAGAACTCATGCCTCTGCATATTACACCAAAGAGTCAAAAAATTGTTCCTAGTCAGGGACTGTTATATTTCAGAGAGTCATGCAAGAACTCTCAGCTGTGAATGCATTTTCAGTGCACACTCACCTCTCAGGCATCCTCTTTCCTCCCTTTCCCTAAATTGCATTTCTCTCAAACACTCCTTGAGTAGAATTTATTTTTAGTTGGAATGAGGACAACTGGAAATATACAAAGGACAGATAGTAAGCCACGTGGGGAAGGGTGCCTAGAAACAGAGACAAAATACTACAGGATATTTCATCGCTGGTGAGAACACTTTATTATTGAAGAAACTGTATGTAAATACTGGATTGATTCTCTGATGGTACACAACATACCTTTCTTTGGCCACATTGAAAATAAAAAAGAAACTATGTCTTAAATACGACTGTGGAACAACTGACACTTATTAATCTGACAGCACAAAAAACAGTTAAATAATGCCTGTGAAACTGAGCAGCATCATTAAGTACAATGATGAGATATATGTTTTGACAAGTCTGGCAGAAAATGCTGTTTTTTACAAAGTATTTCCAATCTGTTAGTGATACCAGTGTAAAACATTCTACTCATGCTATCGTTCATTTCAGTCCATGGGAAGCATTTCAATTTTAAGCAGGTTGAGTAAAATTTTTAAAACATCTGAATCATTTGGCCAGCACCTACATACTAGATTTGTTGATAAATTAAAAAAACCCTGACCCAGTCTCTGATTGGCCACACCATCCCTCACTCTAGCTTGTAGTTAGAGAGTGGCCAGTGAGCCGGACATCCCACCTGAAAGGGGTAACCACACTGGCTAGACCACATAAAAACAGCAGCCCAGGGTCTCCAATTCCTCTTCTCTGGAGTTTGCCACCACCATGTAATACAGACTTCCATAGGACTCTTGGTGCTAAATATTTTTTTTCTTATCGTAATCTCGCTCTTTACTCCTTTTTTCCCCTTCTGTCTTTACCTCTTCTCTCTTCTTCTCTCTTTTTTTTACTCCTGTTTTTTTTTGTCATCTCTTTTCTTTCTTGTTTTCTTTACTCTTTTCTTAATTTTTGTGTAATTTAAAACCAATGAGTTGTATTTATTAGGTTGTGTGGCTGGCGTGTGCTGGGTGCTTTGTGAAATGCTTTATCTTGGTTGTATATTACCCCTTTTAAACTTTTCCCAAAATGCTTATTTTCTCACTAAATTAAAAAAAATCTCCTGTGAAATGTATGCACCATTTTCTCTTTATGCAATCTCAAGGTAGTCAAGGACTAAACCCTTTGCAAAGTTCAATTGAGTGAAAATTTAAAGAGCCTTTAATATTTTCTGAAAGTAATACACTCAGCTGAGCTTTCAGCTCTGTGGCTGAGGTGTTACAGAGGCCCAACCATATCCTGGAGGAATGTATCACCAGCTGGCCAAGGGAGGGGATTGTCCTGCTCTGCTCTGCACTGGTGCAGCCTCATTCTCAATACTATGTGCAGTTTTGGGTGCCACAATGTAAGAAAANACTCAACCCTATCCAGGACCGAGTAACTTTAGATTGATAGGGAAAGGACCAGAAGAAGGGGGGAGCTGGGATACAAATATGGAATAAGGGAGGAGGGGTCCGAGGGGGGGATACAACTGAGGGCAAGGATAACACTTTCAGGAGTAACCAAGTGGGAAGGGGGGGGAGAGACTAGAACAGTCTATTTACAGAGAGTATATATAAAAGTTAACAAAACTATATATCAAACCCTTATAAATGTATAAACCCATAAAAGTACCATCACAAGAGAGCATTTAAAGAAGAGCAACAAAGATGGTTAAGGGCCTTGAGGGTAAGCCATACAAGGAGCAGCTCAGGTCGCTTGGTCTGATCAGCCTGGCAAAGAGGAGATCTCTTTGCAGTCTACAACTTCCTTCTGAGGGGAAGAGGAGGGGCAGGCACTGGTCTGTTCTCCGTGGTGACCAGTGACAGGACTTGAGGAAATGGCCTCAAGTTGTGTCAGAAGACGTTTAGGTTGGCTATTACGAAAAGGTTCTTCACCCAGAGGGTGGCTGGGCACTGGAACAGGCTCCCTGTGGAAGCACTGAGCCTGAGAGAGTTCAAGAAGTGTTTGAATGATACTCTCAGGCACATGATGTCACTCTTGGGGGTGTCATGTGCAGGACCAGGAATTGGACTAGATGATCCTTTTGTGTCCCTTCCAGCTTGGCATATTCTGTGAACCTGTCTTCCAAAAAATTTTGCATAAGAATTTAAACAGAGAGAGATTAAAAATTGAAAAGTTTGTTATAATCAACAAAACAGGGAGGAAGTGGGAGGGGAGGGGGGTGATGAAGAGAGTTAAGTTTTAAAACTAGTTGAATTTTACAGTGTTTGTGGTTTGCTTTTTACTGTCTAGATCTATAACATACCCCATTCAACACACAAGAGAAGCATTTAAACTTAAGGGACTGAAGCAAGAATATAAACAGTGGCAACACAAGTCTAAAATGTCCTTTGAATGACTAGAAGGAAAATATTATGGTTTGAATAGAATATAAAGAAATGTAAAATGCATGAACACTGTAATAAATGACTAGAAAGGGAATATATGAATTAGATTGCTCTGAAGATGATGCACTTACAGTGTCATTACTGAGCTTAGCTGCTTGAATTGCCACTGAGGTGATGCCTGGAAGTGTAATTCATTTTGTGGTTTTCAGCATCTCAATGTAAGTTTACCATGTGTGAAGATAAAATTTTATCTTTCTCTGCCAATAAAGTTCATGTGGAATGAATTCTTGACTGACAGTAGGCAGTGTTCTATCTCCAGTCTCCTTAAAGTATTATTCTAAGAAACAGCAACTTTAATTCTATCCAGGACACTTGATAAATATCCACAGTAATTACTATGAGGGACAAATTAACCAATGCCTTATTTAACTATATTTATTCTTACCTTTCTATGTCATTTTAGGACAGATAGCTTCCTAACTTGGGGATAAAAATATTCCATTGTACAGATGTAGTGAGTACAGACATTCAGTGAACAGATTTTTGCTTTATGTTAGAAGTCTCTCTAAAGGGGAACTAGTAACGTCCACTGTGAGTTCAAGCACAGGAATGAGGATAACATTGCAGATGAATAATTTTTCTTAATTCTCCTTCAGAAAGAATGAGCACTTTTTGAATGCTTTGAGAATGGACAACTGGGCTTAACGTGGGGTTGGAATAAGATTCATTGCTAAGTAGTAACCAAATAAAATGAGGGAAAGAATAAGTGATTCTAATAAGTGATTCTAATAAGCGAAAGGAAAGATAAACTTATAATGCAAGCCAAAAGATTTTCCTAGACCTGTGGCAAAGATCTCACCAGTGTTCTAAACAGTATTGTTTGTTTCTGATGAGGGAAAAAGAACAAAATAGAAGGCAGCAGTAATAGCTTTATTTTGATTTCCTTACCACTATGTTGCAAGTGCTGTTCCTGTCCTTTCCATAATATGCCTCAGCTATTCAGTGGAGAAATGAAAAAACAAACCCTAGGCATTTTTATGCAATTGTCAAATAATGAATGTGATCCTTTTTTTTAAAATTCAAGGAAAAACTGTTTTAGTGACATCAAATAAATGGAAAACAAAGCATGTTAGCTATTCAGTCATTTTTGCAAGACTGTGAATTTCTCGGAAATGAAAAGTGTTATTCATACATATTTCCTTGCTGAGATTCCTTCTTTTCCCAAATGTTGTGGTCTTGTAATGCCACTTACAATTATTGCAAGAATACATATATGCTTACACATGCATAAATAGGTTTATTTATGCCTGCGTATGCCTAAAGCATAAATATTTATTTTAAACAAAAATATTCTGTTCTTTTCTTTCAGGAAAAGAAAGCAATAGGCAGTAAAAATACCTTGGATTTTAATGTAATTGTGTGTCATGGTTTGATTCTGGCTAAAAGCCGAGAGCCCACACATGGATCTAAAATTTCTCAGAGAAGGGAAAAAAAACCCCGACTTTTGTGATAAGGATTATAAGCAACTGTTTATTAACTACTTCACACAAGCAAAACAGCCTCTAACTTAGAATGTTAAGAATTTACTACTACTAAAACTACTACTAAAATCAGAGCTTAAGAGTTTAAGGGGGAGCAGTTTGATAGTTGTTACAGACCCCTTTCTCCCCCCCCCACCCCTCCCTTTTAAGATCCTTCACCTTCCCTCACCTTTCCNCTCTTAAGCGGCCATGATGTTCTGCGCAGATTTTTTTTTTCTCTACTCCTTCTTAAATATGTTATCACAGAGGCGTTGTTGCCTGACCTTGGCTAGCTTAGAGCAGAGAAAAACTCTAGCAGCTTCTTAAAGAAGCCTCTCTCCTAGCCCCCCCCAGCTAATAAAAAACTCTGGCTACTTAAAACCACAACATTGTGTTCTTATTTCTATGATATCTATATGCATTTTGCAATTGTCAGTTTGTAGTGGACAATGGAAAGGATGTAAAAGCTATTTGAAAACCAGCATGAAGCAGAATTGTGAAAAGAAGAATAGGGCAATAGTAAATAACACACTTCATGCTGTAACACAATATATGCTGACTATTCAAATTTATGTATATATGTTTATATGGTTTCTGTGATATTAACAATTATTCCAGATGAATTTAGAAATTTATTAATCTAAAAATATTTCAAGAAAATACAGCAGTATGAAGATATTGAAGCAGATTATACTACCTGTGGTTGGAATGTGCTCAACAGTATTAGAAAAGCATAAGGCATATATGAACACTTAGCAAAAATTTTAATGCTGCCTTTAGCTAACAGTGACAGAGATGAGGAGCACAATTAGAGGTATTTGGTATTTTGTGAATGTTTTAGGCCATAGATAGGCTTGCAGCATCGTCCAGCCCCAGAGTACTCTGGTCTTTGAGAATTTTGATGTCACAGTTCCTTTCCAGGTGAATGAAAAGCCCACCCAAAAGTTAACAGATAAAGATAGAGGCAAGATAAATCCATACTTCAGGCTCCTGGTTTTCATGTTATTAAGATTTCAAAATTTAGTTTAAAAGAAAAAGTACACTTTACACATTTTGAAATAAAACATGAAAATTCGGCTCAGCTGTATCCCTGTGCAGCACAACCTGTCTGAATTTGCAGACAGTATAATTACTGCAGAGAGGTATCAGCAGCACTGACTGTTTCTTCTAAGGTGCCACTGACAAAGGTTCAAAGCTTTGGGAGGCTCCTCAGTGTCACTGTAACAACACGTTTGACTATGGAAGCATATCTGAAAGAGAACAGTGCTACAGACACACTTGACTTTATTTAAGTAATAGTTTTAAGTACAGGGGGGTCTTATTGACACTCCTGTCTCTCTGAGGAACCCTTATGGTTGCGTAAAATATGAAAGTCAGGGTGTTTGTGCTGTTGTTCTCCACCTCTCAGCAAAGGATGAGAGAGAGATGTAGCTACCACATGTTCAAGTTGAGAGAATGAGTCTCAGAGGAAACCCACACAGTGCCATATACATGCTCAAAGATTGAACCATACCTCCCTCTTTCTGAATCTTCCTGAAAGAAACTCTGGAGACATTCACAGAAAAAAATATTTGTAAAAGAGAAGCTGACGAACTTATCTATTCCCTATTGCCTCTCTGCTGTCTATCAGCACACCCTATTCAATAGCATTTGCCATCACACTATGATTTAAATGACCAGACAGTTGCCTTTTCTATTTATTTCCTATAAATGAGTTCACAATAGACTGAGTTGCAGTGTAAATTTTTTGATTTTACAGTCACTTCACTAGCAAAGATTATTAAAGTCTTTCAAGCACTGTATTCGTAACCATGATACTGAGAGAGTTCTCTTCAATTCTTCAAAACATGGCTAATTTTGACTGTATTTTGGGAGGCAGTAAAAGTATTTGTTTGCATTTTGAGGTTCAGAGTTATGAATAGACCGAGAGACAGTAAATGGTCACTATCTGAAAACTGCCTACTGTTTTGGGAGAGTTTTGCTGAGATTCAGTCTGTAAGGAAGAAATAAAGTGCAAGTTCTGAAAAGCAGGAGAACTTAGCAGTACAACTGGGTCAGAGCAATTGATAGCACAGCAGTTGTGCAAGAAGTCTCTTACTTTCAGCATATGAATCAAGAAAGCCATTAATCTACCAAGCACTTTATATAACAACTTGAAAGCCTACAAAAAAATTGTAAATCTTAATTTTTCTTTGAGATTTCCAAGTCTGTCTCTTTGATGCTGAAGAAAATATAGGCGGAGCAATTTGTTGATTTGGGTTTTTTTTTATGAGATCTGGAAAAGGATCTGAAAATAAAAATGCTGTTTTTTATTTGGGATAGATTTAAGTATTTCAGGTCTAAATTAAAGAAATTAAAATTTGTTACCAGTACTTAAGACAAAGATGACTAGAAAAGCACTTCAGGGACTCTGAATCCAAGGAGGGGAGGGGAGGAGAGGGAAAAAGATATCATCAGGCCTGCTTCCAGTGTCAGTCCTGCCAAGGAGATGCTGATCCTGGTTTCAACACCAATTCAACTGATAAGCATCAATTCTGCTGCATAAGTCCAGCCAATGAGACATCCAGGGGCCTGGGAGTCACCTCCTGGGCTTTGAGGTTACCTTTTTATGGACAGGTTTCTCTGTCCCAAAGACAAGTTTCACTTCTTATGTAATTAGATATCATACACAATCTGTTCTTTCAGGTCTTTTTGGAAACTGATCAGAAGGCTTCAGGGGCCTTTGGTAGTTTCATTCTCACCCTGTA